>PVLD010022084.1:0-29985 GCA_004027595.1 Dinomys branickii | reverse complement strand
CCCCCTCACAAAACCCGTTGGGGCGCCTAAGTAGGTCTTCCCACCTGGGAGATCCCGCGGTCCTTGAAGCTGCTTTGATGTCTCTCGCTGGGCTGAGCTTCTTCCCGATTCAGGAAAAACCGGTTAGAGCGCGCACTTAACTCACCCTGTGATCGTGCAGACAGGAGTGCCGTTCAGATGTTTTTCCCTGGATGGAGATTTCCCCGACTCAGAAATCCCGCCGGCTGGTCGCTGTTGCTCCGGTTTGTGCAGCGCTGGCTGCGGGGGTGGGGTTCTGAGCGGGATCCCGGAGCGCTGCCCGGTTTGGTGCAATTTGTCCCAGTAGCGCGTTCTCTGTCGGGTTCAGGAGCTGAAGCCTTTCTTCCCTCCGCACTCGCTCTCTCGGCTGGTCGTCTTCTTCCCGGAAGTCCTTATTTCTGTCTTCATATTGCTATATTTCATTGTTTGGGTGGTAATCCTCTGGGAGGTTCTCTCTCTGCTGCTTACCTGGTCGCCATCTTCCCGGAAGTCCTGACCTCAGTTGTGTTAAAAACTGAACAAGTGAATAAGATCTGAAATGTACAATAGATTCTGGGAACAGGGAAGACACTATTCAAAAAATGATAAATGGATGAGGAAAAGAAGAAAGGGAAAAAGGGCAAAAAATATGTAAAAGTAAGATAGTTAAGATAGTTATACAGCTAGTTTCTCTTAGTTTATTAAAAGGAAACTTTTGTGTTAATAGTGTACAGACAAGACATCACGCCTATATCTTCTGCTCTGAATAACTACTAAAAAGACAACAATATGCAGTACAGCAACTATTGTAACTCTCCTACCGACCTGTTTTGAAACTCAGTTTCATTGTATATTTATTGTTTTTCTTTAAAATATAAAATAAAATAAATGTCTTACATTAAAATTTTTTTGTTTACCCAACAAATTACTATACTTTAAAATATAGTAGAAATTTATCAGACATTAAAGTATTTGTATTAAAACAATGGCCTATTAAAATGTCATGTAAAGTGGTAAAAAAGGTGAAAATCCAATTATCTAACTTATTTTTCACTCACTAAAAATGCTTAAAGTGCAAATGATATTATTTTGTAAAACAAGTACTTCCTGTATTTTTACTATATTCAGGCATGGCACTAGAGAAGTACACAGGAATATGATATAGCTGTACTCCAGTCTAATCTAACCTATTTTACATATTAAAACTATTCACTTTAATGCATCACAGAAAAAACGCAATTCTCTTATTAAAAATGGTGATAGTTGGCTATTATTGCTTCCCACACGAAGCCAGTACTAGCTATGCCTAAAGTATAAACATTTGCTATTCCTGCTTCAATTCATAGTCATACAGAAGCATGTCTTTAAGGAGAAAGAATACAAAATCCCATACCTTGATTGGTCTATTTTCTGGTCATTTACATATTATAAAACTCGTTCCACAGAAATTACAGTTTTCTGGCAGAAAAGACAAAATGATGTGGTTGAAAAGATCACAAAATTTCACCTTGAACTATCTCAGTTTTCCCTCACTGTATTGCCAAATGTTAATTGACTTCAGGGATATGTGAAAGGAAATACCTGGTTGTTTTCACCAGGTATTTTGAATTATGTTTATCCATATTCATTGGCCAGATGGTATGAGTAAATTTAGAACAAAACTTGCACATCTAATCATCAATGTGCGGTGTAGTTACCCTTGATACTTCTTTATACATGCTTCCATTGATCAATAAATTTTCAAGTTTACATATAAATTGAGCTATTGATAAACTCAGGACTCACCTCAAGAGCCAGCTTTACTCTAAGTTAGTTGTTCAGCCTTTGTTAAACAACTGTGTTTGGGGAAGAAATTGCATTTGCGAACAAGGTAGAATGTATGTAATTGATTTATTTCATGGTGTAAACTGGATGAACTACAGGAGATCTGTTTATTGTTTGATTACTTGTTCTTTCCTAAAAGTAAACTCTGATTTCAAAGCTGCTTTCTGTTTTTTCTTTACCAAGATATTGTAGAGAGATCCAATAACATATGAGTATTTTGTTTTATTAAAAGTCTGTACAGTCCGGTGCGGTGGTGTGTGCCTGTAACCCCAGCCATTTGGGAGGCTGCAGCAGGAAGAGTTTGCATCCATGGCCAGGCTAAGCAACATAACCCCACCGTGCTTCAAAAACAAATTGAAGTCATACATTCCTCTTCAGTACAAATAAAAGAAAAGAAGTTGACTCTCACAGATAATTAATTATAAATTCTAGATTCAAAACAATTCTAAGATATTGGAAAGTAAGATAATTTCCCAGAAAGTACGGGGAAATATCCTTGAAAAAGCAAATGCACTGAATAAAATTTATATTTTTGGCAGCTTTTCTTGTGAGGAACTTCCCAGTCTGAGCAGCCGTGGCATTGTAAGTGGAGAGTCCAGGACGGAAGGACGAGACTCTCAATGAGGAGAGCTACAAAGAAACACAAACTGTATTCAAATTATTGCCAACCCTGAACTATGCGGATGCTGGGGCTCCAGGCACACGCAGTACCGCACTCGGAGGCTTACAGGACTGAGGGAAAACGGAGACCGCGCTCACTGGAAGGCTAACAAAGTTAGGGGTGCTGTTTAGCTAAGTTAACTGACAGGAAAAAGGTCAAAGTTTCAAGACTTTTCATTCAAAGGTGCCAAAATCCAAGGACTCTCCAACATATCAGTTATAATCTTTGTGACATAACTCATTCACTTGACACAAAAAAGAAAGCAAAAAGAAAACAAGAAATTGCCCCATAATCGGGAAAAAATCCTACCAATGGAAACTAAAATGAATATTACATACTCATGTTTGAGTTAGCGTAGACAGCAGGATATCTAGGCATCTATTCATATATGTACAGGAAAATAGTACTAAATAAGAGAACAAATGTAAAGTGCCAACAGAAATTTTGAAACTATACTAATGATCAAAGTGGAGATTGTAGAACTAAAAATTATAATGTTTAAGGGGCCAGTAATATAGCTCAGTGGCACAGCACCTGTCTGGCAAGTGCAAGGTCATAAGTTCAACTTCCAGTACCAAAAACAAATATTAAATTAAAAATTATAATGTTTAAGATTAAAATTTTGCTGAGCAGGCTTAGTAACAGATCTGAGATGCACAAAAGAAAACATAAATTTGAAGAGAGATACAGTGGACCCTCAAGATATGATTGGCGTCACATATGCATAACTTGGATTATAACCAAAGTTTTAGGTTTAGGGTATGACCAAAGTCATGCATTATGACTGAATGCTGGTAGCTTCTGCAGGTGTAAACAAAGACACAAAATGCTAGAAAAGCATACGTGAGCATGAGCTTTGTGGATGTGCTTTATGTAACCATTACTATTACTGCTGTCAAAATGGCCCCAAAAAGTTAGAGAAGGAGCTAAGGAAGGAATGGAAGGTAAAGAAAGCAAAAAAGAAGAAGGAAAGTGTGGAGAAATATGTGAGTGGTGTTTGTATGACCAAGCTTGCTAATATGTACAGCGTGTCTAAATCCATCAGGTCTACAGTTTTACAGATAAAAGATTTATATAAGAAAGCTAGTGTTGCTAAAGATGTTACTCAAATTAGCAAGTCACAATCAACAGTAATAGAGGAGGTAGAAAGGCTATTATTAGTGTGGATAAATAAAAGGCAAATGGCAGTTTATAGCTTTTCTGAGCTGATAACTTGTGGAAAAAGTAGCGCTATAAGTGCAGATCTTGTAAAGAATAATCCATCAATAAGTAATAATGATGAAACAGTTCATGTCAGTAAGGGGTGGTTTCACAATTTTAAAGCAAGAACTAGGGTTGATAGCATAACTAGGCAAGGTAAAGCAGCCAGTACTGAACAAAGAGCTACTGAAAATTACACAGACTACTTTGAAAGGATGACACAGAGAAATGGTCTTTATGCTCATCAAGTTTCCAACTGTGAGAGAACTGGCCTTTTATGGAAGAAAATGCCCAGGAGATAATTTATTACCCAGGAAGAGATGAAAATGCCAGGCCACAAACCTATGAAGGATAGGGTAGCTTATTGCTATGTGCCTATGCAAATAGTAACCTCAAAATAAACCTTCTCTTGGTTTATCACTCTGAGACTCCTAATGGGCTATGAGTCATGTGAAGAGCTAATGCAAAACACTGTCCAATGAGAGTGCATTTTCTTGAGTGGGCTGGGGAAGCTTTCTGTCCTACTGTTAAGTAATAGCTAGAGGACAACTCAAGGCTCTCCTCAATATGGACGATGACCCTGTTCATTGACAAAATTTGGGAGAAGAATTGGCTGAAGAATTCCCATGGTCTCAGTTATGTTCCTCCCACCTAATACAACTCCTCTACTGAAGCCTATGGGCCAGCACATTATAGCTAACTTTAAGAAATGAAACACCAAAGAACTGCTCCTGACGTGCTTCCAGATGGTCTAGATACTAACTTGTTCTGGAAAGAACACTACAGATTCAAGACATGCATTCCATGTGTTGCATAATCAGTCAGCCATCTGGGGAAAGGGGATTTCTCACCTCTTGAGGGTCTTCGATTATTAAAGCCCCATTCATTAAAGCCCTTCTTCTGGCTGCTCAATTGCCAGCCTGAAGGCAGGAGTCATTGACTGCAGGAGGCTCCACAGACTTTCATACCCCATAGCCACCAGATAAAACTGCTAAAAAGGCAGCCGGCCTCCCTTACCATGCCCCTAAGAGTCAATGTTTGGCCCTTTCTGGCATAACTCCAGCCTATTCCCCTTCTGAAGGCCAACAATATTGAGACCTTCACTCCAAAGATGGGTGGCTGCTAAGTCAGAGAAAGTTCCTCCTCCCCATTTCACAGGCCCATGCCATTCTCTTGTCCTTTCATGACAATTTTCACACAGGTTATAGAGCACTGACCAGGCTCCTCATGCCTCTTATTTGCTTTCCCTTTTGTAAAATTCCTCTTAAAGCTATCACTGCTTAATGCTTTCTCTGCCATACAACCGCACCTCAAGGATTTCTGAGGCCCCCTCCCTTTCCTACCTACTAAACTCAAGGCTTCTGCCCAACTCAAGACTGGCAGGTTGATTTCACTCACATGCCAGGAGTGTGGAAGTTAAGACACCTCCTGCTTGGGTAGAAACCTTCATTAAACAGGTAGAGGCTTTCCCCACAGGCTCAGAGAAATCCTCAGAAGCTACCCACTGGCTTTTAGCTGATATAAGTCCAGGATTTGGTCTCCCCACCTCCATTCAATCAGATAGAAGGCCAGCTTTTATTAGTCAAATTACCCAAGAGGTATGTAAGTCACTAGGGATGCAGTAGAATTTGCATACCCCCTATCAACTCCATCCAGGAGAGAAAGATAACAGCCTCCTTAAGGCCCATCTCACTAACACTTGAGCTCCACCAAGACTGGGTTTCCCTCCTCCCAGTTACTCTCCTTAGAATCTCTGCCTCCCCTGAAGAGTATACAAAATACAGTCCTTTTGAGCTTTCATAAGGCCACACCCTTCTGCTTGGGCCAGACCTCAGCCTGTAGGTCAGGCCCATTGGAGACTGTGTCCCAGTTCTGCAACAAGCCTGAAAAGCAATGCAACATGCTGCTAATCTTCTCCTGCCTTCTCCTGACACTCATCCTTATGAGAATAACCTGGCTCGTTGGTTTGGATTAAAGCTTTAAGCCCCTTCATTCCTACAGACAAAGTAGAGGAGACCGTTCAGAGTCATCTATAGCAGTCCAATTTCTGTTCATCTGCAAGAGGCCCTGCAGTGGATTCACCATTCCAGAATAAAGCTACGCCCTGCTGACAATTCACTTGACTTCTCTTCCTCATGGAAGTCTTCGGGAATCTCCCCTCTGTCCCTCAGGCTGACCAGAATCCCAGAAATCCCCTAAATGCCCTGCCGCTGTCTGTCTGTGCTTCACCTTTTTTATCCAGTCTACGCTGGGCTGACTTGGTCTCACCCTAGGCTTCTGCTCTCCAGTCTTTCTGCACCTGGATAGAAGACCTCCTTGCCTAGGCCATGCTGTGATTTCTCACCCAAGGAAGGTACATTGTTTTCATTTTTCCTTGCACTCCTGCTGTTTGATGACGGACAGAGAGGACCTTAGATCACCCCTGTTTCTATTATACATTTTCCTATAGATTTTCTCTTGATCTTACTGGGCTTCCAGCTGAATTGTCTTTTACCTCAGTGAAGGAACACCTTTACCCCATGCTTGCATCGACCCTAACGCTAGTTAGAACCCTCTGCTCCCCTTACCTATGACGTTTTGCCTGGTTAACTATCTCACTTTCACCACGCCCTACCAGTGCCCTGTGCAGCTTCTCCAAGTGGTTCTCAGGTACAGCAATCCCTCACCTGCCATGGGAGTTATGTTCCAGCGACCCCCATGATAGGTGAAAATCCACAAGGTAGTGGAGTTATATTTATTTTATTATTTATATCCCTTTTAAGTCTTTATAAACCCTTCCCACACTCCTGCATGCTTTCCCAGGAAGACCCTTCTTCCCAAAGCCTAGGCTTCCAGCTAGAACAGCACCTGGAGATGCCCAGGTGAAGTGGCATCTCAGCTCTGAGGGCAGGAGCGGAGGATGGGCAGGTGGTGATGAAGGGTGGGACTGGGCTAGGGAATGGGGCATACGGACCCTACTGAGCTGCAGCCCAGCGAGCCCAGCTCCCAGCCTGCATGGCTCACCCTGCCCAGGAGGGCTTACAGTGGGTTTGGGGGCCAGAGGCAGTGCTATGCACCCCTCCTCACCTATAAGCACCGCCTGCCCAGTGTGAGTCCACTCATGCAGCATGTGGCTCTGCCAGGCTGGAGCTGGCAGCAGTGGTGCACTGCATTTCCATCGTGTACAGTATGGCATTCATCTGCTGATGAAATGCGTACTGTATGGTATTTTATCTCAACTTAATATTCTTTTAATATGTTTGAATTAACATTTTTATATTTTTATATTGTTTTAAATGTTTAGACAAAAATAATTAAAATCACAAATATTATATACATACCCCTAGACCGCAAAAATCCTGCAATATAGTGAAAACTCCACAATACAATATGAGACATTTTTTTAAAAACCCGAGGTACAGAGAAGCTGTAATAACTGAACCATGATATAGCAAGGGACAATTGTATCTTTATAACACTTCGCTGTTTATTCATTCCTTGCTGAGCCACCACCTTAGCTAAAGATTGCTGGCCCTGTATTTTCATAGCCATTCCAGTCCCCCCCTGGCCCCCGGCCCCCACCTAGATCTCTACCGATCTCACCAGCCCACCCTGACTCCTCAACAAAATGTCTGTAGTCACTTTTCCTATCACTAGCAAGACAAAAAAACCTCTAGGCAGGGCACGTGGCCCAACTCCTCCAGGCCTATTTTGCTGATGCTTCTGCACAGGAGAGCTCAATAAGCCCATATATTGCCTCAAAATCACCGATACTCCTGAGACTCTACAAGCCCGTCTGCATTCAGCATAATTTGTCCTCTGGTGCATTATTAGGACATCGATTTCCCCATCAATGTGTAACACGTGACTGTTACTGGCCTTCTGCAATCATGCCAACCAAGTTACTCAGGCTGCCCCAGTCATTCAGCTTCTCCACCTTTCCAGTCCTCCCAAAACTGTGACTGTGTCTCTGCTCTGTAATCAGAGCTCGGCAAAGGACACCACGTCTCATTCATGCCCTTTCCCTCATGGACTCCTTCCCATCAGTCCCCCGCTTGTTCACACTCCCTGCTCCTGACCACCTTTGATCATTCCTCAACGTGGCTCCAAACAGACACCAAAAGATTCTTCCTATGCTGGGGAAACAAAACAATAGGCACCAGTGAGATCTCGCATTAGGGATCGCTCCTGTCCCTGACAGCTACTGCCCTAGCACACATCCTAGGTGTCGGGAAGGAGAACAAAGTCCCACTTCTTCAACATTCACAACTAGTTCTGTTTACACAGTCAGGGTGTTTTCTTCCTCTGTGGGATCTTCACCTATTTGTGCCTGCCCACTGATTGGCCTGGTACCTGCAAACTGACATACCTCATCCCCAAAGTAGGCATTCCCCCTGCCCAGATCAGAGTCTGCCTGTTGCCATGGAAACCTAGGTCTGATATCACGATACCATACATCTAATTCTCTTGCTTATTGGTTTGGGCATCACCACTGCTGCAGGGACAGGCACAGCAGGTTTAACTACTTTCCTGACCTCCTATTGCTCCCTCTCTCAAGATCTTTCTGGCAGCCTCAGACAAAAGGCTGATTCCGTTCTCACTGTGCAAAACCATGTAGACTCCCTGGCAGCAGTAAACCTTAGGAATTGTGGAGGTTTAGACCTTTGCACCACAGAGAAAAGTGGATTATGTGTCTTCCTGGGGGAAGAACATTGCTTTTACACCAACCACTGAGTATTGTAAAAGATGCAACCAAAAGACTGACAGAAAGTCTTCAGAAATTAGGCAGCACCTGTGTGACTCTTGGATTAATGTTTAGGGCTGGGCCTCGTGACTTCTTTGACTACCTGTGCCTCTTAGGTGTATTATCCTCCTCGTTCTCTTTGGGCCATACCTCCTCAGACTTTTAGTTTTTATAGGATCATGTACAAATGATTACCAACAGGCAAATGCTAGTGCTGCCCACTCCTCAGTATAGCCCTGTTCTCCAAAATTTCTCTCCCCACTAGGCTGCCCACATCGCCCATTCATAACACCTGAGGTAGGCATGGGAATCTCTTCTCTGTAACAACAAAAAGACGGAATGTCAGGCCTCTCCTGAGAAAGACCTGCCCAATTAAACATGCTGCCCCTACAACCAACAGGAATCCATGCTGCCCTAGAAAGTAAGAACTGATGGCCATAAAGAAATTTAGCGCTGGAGCTGTAGTCTCCCTGACACCAGAAGACCCAGCTATATATGCATACCTGTGCTGAATGTCCTTGCAGTTTGTCCTCACATATTCCAGCCAGATTCCTGATGGCCCCCAACCACAGACCCTACATATGTAGCGCCTCTCTAGGTATTCACTGATGTATTCCAATTTCAGCCCGCCTGTACCTAAATGGAATTAAATCTCATCTTTCCCACAGTCTCAGTCTCTGGGTATTTCCTCACGTGCTGTTAAAGTGGAAGGTTGTTGTCATTAGAGCTACACTTGGAAAGGATTGGTAGAGTTCTTGTGGAACCCTCATTAGTTCCTGCAAAAGCAAGTTGTTGTAAAAAGAGTTCATCAAGCCCTTGAACCCTTCTCATTTCCTGTCTTCCTGTATAACTCCCTTCTCCTCCTCATATATCCCCCCTGCCATGATGGCCTTAGCTATGTCATGGTGTAGTTAGAACCCTAACTATAGCCCAGATAAAAAAATCCCCAACCTTGGATTTTCAATCTCCCAAAGTGTAAGCTTAATTAAACTCGTTGTGTTACCAAGTAACCAGACCACAAATATTTTGTTGTAGAAACAAAAATCAGACTAATATTAGAGCTAACTAAAAATGTCACTTGAATGGGAAATAAAAGTGTCCTCCTTCATGGAACAAACAGAAAACAATTGAAAAAGTGGTTAAAATATAGTTTTAGTGCTAAATATGTGGGACAAGACTAAATAATTTAACACACTTGGGACCAAAGCCTTAAAAAATAGTGAGGGGAAGAAAAAATATTTTCAAGAAACAATAGCTAAAAATTTAATAAATCTGATGAAAATTAAGAAAACCCCAAAACAGTAAAACAAAAAAAACCCCAGCAAATGTCAAGCAAGATAATGCAAAAACTAACCAAACAACAAATAAAGGTTTCATCATAGTCAACTGGCTGAAAATCAAGAAAAAGAGAACATCTTAAAAATAGCTGGAGGAAAAAAAGCATTGTATACAGGGGAGCAACACCCAAACAATGGATATGTTCAAAGTAAGAACGGCAAGTACAAAACGAACAACTTTAATACGCTGAGGGAAAAAATGCAGTAACACCTCAGTTCATGCACGCTTCTGTTTGCAAAAGTTCAGTTCACAAACAGAAGTGTTCAGCAAAGGTTTTCTTTCATTGACGAACTGCATCAGGTGACAAACACGACCATAACCATCTCTCCTACACGAACACAAACACGGCCATCTTCCCTAGAATCATGGAATGAATTAAATTTGTCGACCACAATTCTAGTCCACTGAAAATATCCTTTAAAAAATATTAGCAGTTGGCTTGAATTTTCAATCCATCTCTCACATTATTGAGATTACAAGTGTGCAGCACCAAGCCCAGCTGCTACTGTAGTTTCACTTTTGTTGTACTGTGGGTCGAATCCAGGGCCTAGGTACCAAAGTGTGTATCTCTCTCCCTTTGCTGTTTTGATACAGGGGTCTCACTAAGATTTCAAGGCTTGAACCTGCTCTCTTCCTGTCTCAGCCTCCCAGAGTGCTGGGATAATACGTATGTATCGATGATGTAGGATAGAAGAAATAAAGATGAGGCAGAAGGAAGACAAGGAAAATCATGTTACTAAAAATGAAAATTGTAGTTTCAGGACAAGATTCCAGTTTAATTTTCTTTTCTTCCAGAATGCGATGAGACTGGGTGTATCCCTTTCACTTGCAAGTGCACTTGGTCATTTCTTTTTCTTGCAAATATTCTACTTTCACCTAGAAACAGACCACCTTTTCACCCGTAAATCAGGATTTTCCCTATGGAATAGACCATTATCTCTCACTGTGGGTGGGTCATCTTTCCACTCATAAATGCAAGGTCCTGGATTTACCCCCATAGACTACCTTCTCATCTATAAATTAGGCCACTACCCAAAACACATAAAGATTAACTTCCAGTGGGTCAGCTCTTCTCCCCCACCCACTAGACCAAGACTTCAACTATAGAGTATCATATTTTGGAAATTTCCACCACCAAAAACACATAAACCTGCCCAGCTCCAAACAGTGGAGTGTCTCCTTTCTCTGAGCATCTGTATTTCACCTTTGAGTGTATCCTAAAATCTCTGCCTAATAAACCCTTCCCATGCCTCTTACTGACACTGCCTCAAAATTCTTTTTCTGCAACGGGAGTCAGTGAACCTATAAACGTATCCTGCAAAATGATGGGCTAGGTTCCTTGGGGACATGTCAGACCTAGTCAGTGACATTTTCTTTTGGTGATGTAGCCAAGAGTTAAATGAGGCATTGAGATCATGACTTTTATAAATCTGGCCAAATGCTTTTAATATTTTCTTCCTCACTTCCCTCAACTGCTTTGTCCTCTGAGGCATAAATTCCCCTAACTAGTTGCCCTCTAAACCTCTAAAGCATAACTGTCTCTTTTTTTCCCCTATTTTTTCTACCTACAAACTTATGTAGCACTGGTTCTTTTTGTTTTGTTTTCTTTCCTTTCTGGCAGTTAGGGACTCTCAAGAAAATTAGTGCTTATACACAAAAGCACAGAAGACACAAGGCACTTGCTTCCTCTAACCAGAAATGGGAAGAGGTGTCAAGAAGAACTGTCTATGATGTTTAGCAGCCTCATTAGGTAATCCTTCAGACTGACATATCCCATTCCTGGGCAAAATGAAACTAATATTTGCTCACTAGGGAGACAATGTAAGGATAGGCCCTCCTATATCTCAAGCAAAGTCCCACACAGCATAGAAGACCCAGTCCCATGACACCATGAAGAACACTTGCCTTTGGGCTGACACCTGAGGAAAGCAGCCTCCTTAAATCATACACATTTTTAGTTTTTTAAACACTTTAGATAAAAGGAGATTCTCTAAATTGCTGTTTACATTCTATCTCTTTATCTCTCTCAAAACCGAAGGGCAGAAGCTCCATCTACTCGGTTCTTGAGTTTCTATTTTTGAGTGGCTGAGAATATTTCCTAAACTACATAGATGCAAGCAGCCAGTCAGGTGACAACTTACATTATCCTTGGGACCTGGGGAAGTCTATGGACTCAAACCAAGAAGAAAAACACTGATTTACTCTTGTTTTTTCATCCTCTCTCCCCTAAGAAAGCCCCAACCCCCTTTTTGTCCCTTCCCTACCATTCCTCTGTCAGAAAATTCAAATCTTTTTACTTGTTCTGCTATTAGTTACCAGGGAGAGACAGAAAGCTGGAGGGTACAGGAGAATCAGTGGAAGCCAGAAAGCTCAGGAAATTTCCCCCTGGCTCTGAGCACAGTTCCAGTGTGTCCCACCATGTGAGAGAGGGGAGGGGAAACTCATGATCTCTATATTTCCCCAGCTGTTAGGTGAGGCTGACGTGCCTGTGGGAATGACACCACTCTAGCCCTTCTCGGCTGTCTGCCATGACCTTTATGGGTCCTAGGGCTGCCCGGAAAGCCTAGTCTTGGGTCAACTTAATTGTCACCTTAAGTGGGAACACACAATTGAGCCATCATGGCTCTGGGTATGGGAGACCCACTTGGTGAAGACTGCTGGAACAGTATAAAAGGAGAGCAAGAGCAGAGACTGCATGTTGGTGCTGATGTCTCCTGCTGATTTTCCTGGTTGGTGCTGATATTCACTGCTGATGTAAATGCTGATCCTCACAGTCATGCTAAACTTCCTTTAAAAAGCTGAATGAGGCTGGTTTTCCTGGAAGGAGTTTGGTTGTTCTTTGCAGAGAGCTCGGGTCCTTGCAGTCTCTAAGGATGGTTATTGTTCTCTTCAGAGGTGCTCTGGCCTTCACCTGTGCTCCAAGCATCATTTACTGCTTTTGGGCACAGACACCTCAGCTTCCGACACTGGCTCTGCAGCACAGATCCTCAATTCTCCCGTCATGGATTCCTCAGCTTCTGATACAGACTCCTACAGGATATTGCTGTGGGCTCTAGGCCCTCAGCTGGATTCTTCGGATTTTTAGTATGCAGACAGATTCCGGCACTACTTTGCATTTGACTCTGGGTGAACACTGTATACTAATCTTGTAAATGTCTGTGCCCTGTGTTAAACCTGTCTGTTTTGCAAACATTGACTAATATACCGCATCTATAAATTTTTTTTTTTTTTTCTGGAGCCTGTCTGGGTACTTCTCTAATGCTACCTTTCTTCCTTCCTCCAACTTAGGAGGTTTTGGGATTTCTATGATAATTTTGGCCTCAAGCTTATCTCCCTATTGAGAAGAGGAAGAGATCTGTAGTTTCTAAGTGATGTCTCTCAGCTGTTTAAACCCTGTATGAGTTCCTTGTGTGTGTTACAGGTCAATAGATACAAAAATCTTTGAGGTAAAGGTTTGAGCAAAACCCAGCTGCTCTGTTCAACTCCTTTTCCTAGTGATGCTTATTCGGATATGAGCAACTGAATTCTTTATGACTAGAAGAGATGCCTGGACTAGTCAATGCCAGAAAACAGAACTGCTCCCCTGGGTAGTTCTAGCCCTGGTGTAACAGGATGGAGCTGTCTTCCTAGGCAGTTCTGACTCTGAGAAATGGGACAGGCTTTACACTCAGTGTGACCCCAGTTTAGGACAAAACACCTACATGGTGTGATTTCCACTTCTCCAGTTTGGAGCATGAGTAGAATGACTCCAGGATAGCACAGGCAGCTCATGGAGCCTGACCCCAGAGACCTAGAGAGGATCTCATCTTTCTTTCACTTTTCTATTTTCTCTCTTTATCTCTTTCCAGAAGCACACAAGTGAGATCTTGAAAGCAGGAAGTACATTGAAGTGATTATGGTAACTTAATGTCTGTACCAGGATATGTAGCCTTTAAGTTCTATTTTATGAATTTGGGACCAACTTAAAAATGGAGGATTTTTAAAGTTTGATTTTTTTTCAAATGTAAATGAAAGGATAAAAAGAAAAGCCTTCAAATTTGACTTTATAAAAAGGAGGAAAAATAAAAATAGGTCCTATCTAGCAATTTATACCTCTTCCCTTTCCCTTTCTGACTCATATTAGGTAGTAAGTCTATCTGCAGTCATCAACAGTGTTTCCTAAACTTGTAAATACTCTAGAGTTGTCCTCTAAATTTTTAAAATACAGTTATACCCTGTAAATCTATTAAAGAAATTTAACTTTTGTCTCAGGTAAAAACTAAGTAAATACATGTAAAAATTTCTATATAGCTGTGGTGATAATTATTGCTAATACAGGCCTTTGAAAATACAAAACTCAGAAAAACATCTTATTCTGAGTACTTCTGGACTCTAGCTGCTTATGATAGTGAACATTTTCAGGCTGTGTTCATGTGATTTTTGTGTAATTGTGTTATAACAGTCAGATGTACCTAAACACTGTATGGTCCATACAATCTCACACTAATGATTAGAGAGTGGGCATTAGTAACCTATGAAGTATACCTGTAAACAAACATAATTAAAAGATACTTTATTAAATGATAACACATTTAAATAAGGGTTTATTTATGTTATTTAATATATTGTAATTAGACAAAAGTAACCAGATTATAAAATAGAAATTCAAATGTACTTCAGAGATAACAAAAATAGCAAAAACCTGATGCTTCTAATATAATATCATCATTATAATTGCTATGCTAAAATATGTTGCTCTTGATTACAAATTTTCCCTGTAAAACTTTATAACTGTTATCTGTTAACATTTTACAATAATCAGACTTCTAAAACAACCATAATTGGTACAATAGCATTTCTCTGACCATACTTTATATTTTAAAATGATTAATATCCAGATGAGATTATAATAGTTGAATCTATTACTTTCATTTCCATAGAGGTATAACTGACCTCCTGAGCATTCAACAACTTAGCAATGAAAGCTTACAAAGACAAGTGGGCTAAGAGGAGAGCCAGGCCCTCCAAGATCAACTAGGATCCAGGGCGTGATGGGACCCCTCTAAAAGGGTTCTGCAACTCTGATGAGTCACTCAACCTCCCAAAGAAGGAGGCTGTTGGACTCCAGATGACTGGAATCAGCCAGTGTGCATTGCATTAAAAGGAGAGCCACAAAAGAAGAAAATATCACCCACGCTTCCAAGGGAAGCCATTTGGTCAAACAAGACCAAGACTGTGCTGGCAGGTGACACTGACAGAAGAAACAGACTGTAGAGGAACTAAAAGACCCCAAAAGTAATCCCTGAAGAGCATTGACTGACCTTAAAAATTTATATAGAATAATTAATTTTGAGGAGAGGGAGAAAAAGAGTAATGTTAAATAAAAAGTTAGGATAATTATAAAAAGGAAGGTCTAAATAGAATCCCCAGATTCACCTATACCTTACAGGCATAAAAAGTTTAGCCTGTTAGTCTCACTAGCTACTCCAAAATGTGTCCTTCAGGCTGTCTTAGTTTACTTTCATTATGCTAAGTGAGTGTGCTTTCAAAAACTTCTCAGATAAAGATTTAGCTTCTTGTACCATTGTGCCTATAAAATAAAAATGTCCATATAAATACCTGTAGTCCCAGCACATGGGAAGCTGAAGTAGGAGAACAGGTAAGAGTTTGAGGAAATCTGGGGTACATAGTCCATGGCCATCCTGTACTAGATAGCAAAATCCTGTCTCAAAAAAGAACACTAATCATTATTACTTTTGTGTTATATACTTTCATCTACTTCAGACTTTATATATTTATATTATTCATGAATAAACCCACCTTTCTACCTATAAAATAGGCTTTCCTCTTCCCCCACCCACCAGACCAAGACCAAGATTATCAAGTTTCACATATTTTTCACCACCAAAACACCATAAATATTCCAAGTTCCAAACTATGGTGTACCATGTCCCTGATGGCCTGCATTTCACTCCAGTGTGTCCTAAAGTCTCTGCCTAATAAACTGTTCCCATGCCAGTTACTGGCATTTCCTGAAAATGTTTTTTCCAGAAAAAGTGTTCCTGAAAACATTTTTTCACTTTCCATGAAGTAAGTGAAACTGCCAATTTATCCTACAACAGACTGGGCTAGATTCCTTATTTCAACTTCAAGGACCTCTCAGACTCAGACCAGTGACACCACTGTGTGCTTTTGGTTTTTCCTATTCTGAGTTAGGATCTCACTAAGTCTACTGAGCTTGGCTTCTAGATTGCCGTCCTCCTCTCTGCCTTCTGAGTATCTCTGAGTACATTCATCACCAAGCTTAACGCAGCCAGCTTGCTTGCTTGCTTGCTTGCTTTTCTTTCTTTTCTTTGTGTTTGCTTGTTTGCCTGCTTCTTTCTCTTCCTTACTTCCTTGCTTCTTTTTTCCTTAAATCCTTTCCTGATCCTTCTTATATTTTTTCTTTTCTGCTTACCTTGCCCCCCACCCACAAAAATCCCATGAAACACCCAATTTTTAAAAATTACAAAGGTCAAAGGAAGGAACAACTGGGTTGAGAGAAAGAAGAGAAAGAAAGAAGGAATGTCTGGTGGTTCATTGAAAGGAACAGTTAATGCTTAAATTGTTTTATATTTTGACCAATTTCGCATGATTACATCTGGTAATCTGAGCAACTGATTTGAAGACAACAATATGCAATAGAACAACCATGGGTGAATTCCTGCCATCTTGTTTAGAGAAACTCTGAATCATTCCCAAATTTTTTTAATAATTATTTTTATTCTCTTCAGTGGTTTGAACAATCTTCCATTCTTACATTCTGGTAATCTGAGCAACTTAATTAAGATAACAATTGTAATATAACAACCACTGTTGTTATATTATCCTATCATTTTGAAACCCCATATCATTTTTAAAGGTCTTGCTTTGCTTTGTTTATGTCTGTGATGTTGGCATTTTGCTATTATTCTTTTTTTTTTTTTACTATTCTCTTTAAAATAAAAAAATAAATAAAATAAAAGATCAAAAAGGTCTTAGTCCTTCCTCCAAGTATATGTAAGTGGGTAATAAGAAGCACACAAAGAGTTGCTCCAAGTCACTAACCACTAGGGAAATCCAAATCAAAGCCACAGGGAGGTAAATCACACAATTACCAGGATGGCAACTATGAAGAGAACAGTTTAGGAAACAAGAAGTTGAAATCCTTGCCCACTATTGCTGAGAAGGTAGCATGACATAACCAATACACAAAACAGTATGGAGACTTCTCATGAAAAATAAATAAATAAATAAGAGCAATCAATCAATCAATCAATCAATAAAATTACTGTGTAATGTAACAATCTCATGTCTAGTCATTTATCTCAAAAGATGATACCAAGAACCCCAGATATGTGCACATTTATGAGCACTGTGATATTATTAACGATATCCAGTACATAAACACAACCCAGATAACCATGGACAAATACATCAGCTTATTTAGAGGAATAGGCAACCTTAAAAAGGAAGGAAATACTGACAAGATGGTTGAATTATGCCAAGTGAAATAAGCAAGTTGAAAAGTAGAAATTTAGTATCATGGGACAAGTCAGGCACATGGGAAAGCCAGGGACATTCATTGAGCTGCCTGGGAGAGCCCAGACCCAGCACTGCACCTCCTGCCACCACTGTGGAGCAAGTCTGACCCTTGGAAAAGCCAGGGACACTGGGTGAGCTGCCTGCATTGAATATGCCAAGACAAAGGAGAAAAATGCAGTCTCAGAACTCCACCCCACCCACAATAAGGCTAGGACGTATTGACATAAGAGAACTTGGAAGTCACCCACCAGAAGTTTCTGAAATGTTAGCAACTGAAGTTAAAAAAAAAAAAGTACATCAGGCTACAGAAGAAATCAGATTAGAAATAATCTCTCAGGTAAGAAAAGAAATGACAACCACAATTAATGAACTAATCAGCATATCAAAAAAAGACAGATAAAAAATAGAGGAGCACAAAAAATTATGCAAATCTTGAATGAACAATATAAGAATTAGAATTCAAGAAATGGATGCAAAGAGATATACAAGAAATTAAAACTTCCATTGAAAGCTGGCAAAACCACTTAAATGAAACTGAAGATAGACTGTCAGATCTTAAAGACGGTAATGTAGCTAGCAAGCACAAAAGAAAATATCTCTTAAAAATAACAAGGAACCAAGAAATAATTCAACAGCTGCAAGTTGAGTCAAAGAAAAACAATATAAGACTGACAGGTGTCAACAAAAAACAAGGAGGCAACATGAATGACATAAAAAGACTATTTGCAGAAACAATAGCAGAAAATTTCCCAAGTATGGGAAAAGAATCTGACAAACAGTAAGTGAGATACATAGAACTCCAATTAACCACACCAAAATGAATCTACAACTAGACATATAATAATCATGATGCCACAAATTCAGCAAAAGAACAGAATATTAAAAACTGTTAAAGAAAAGAAACAAATCACATATGACAGAAAACCCATTAGAATCACAGCATGTTTCTCAACTCAAACCAGTAAGTCAAGAAGAGCTTAGAGTGAAGTACACAATTTCTGAAAGAAAACAACTTCCAACCCAGATTAATGTAACCTGCAAAATAATCTTTCAAAATTAATGGAGAAATTAGATATTTCCATAACAAATACAGCTGAGGAAATTCATGACCTCCAAACCAACCCTAAAAAGAGTACCAAAAGATATTGTAGACAGAGATAAAAATTACCACAATTTGAAGAGTAACAATAGAAAGGAACCACCAAACAGGATGAACAATTAAACAGTAGAGAAAAGTAGAGAATGAGAACCAACAGTGGGAAAATAACATGACAAAGATAAGCCAATACATATCAGTAATAACCATTAGTGCAAATGGCCTCAATTCACCAATCAATTGAAACAGACTGGCAGAGTAGATCAAGAAACAAAATCCAGGGCTAGGGATGTAGTTCAGCAGTGCAGCACTTGCCTGGCAAGCATGAGGCCCTGAGTTCAATTCCAGTACCAAAATGAAAATAGTAAAAAAAAAGACCAAAAAAACCAAAGTCCCTTAAAAGGAAGAAACAATATGCTGTATGCAAGAAGCACA
The DNA here is from genome assembly GCA_004027595.1 of Dinomys branickii. Taxonomy (NCBI): domain Eukaryota; kingdom Metazoa; phylum Chordata; class Mammalia; order Rodentia; family Dinomyidae; genus Dinomys; species Dinomys branickii. The sequence continues at coordinate 11,169 of PVLD010022084.1, read as the reverse complement.
CTTAACTCAAAAGGAAATTCATAGACTTAAAATCAAAGGATGGAAAACAATATGCCATGTGACAGGAACCCAGAAAAAAGCAGGAGTTTGCAGACCATGTGAACTTCAAACCAAGAATGATCAAAAGATATAAGGAATGTCACTACATACTTGTTAGACTAAAATTGGAAGAGGAAGAGATAACAATCTTAAAAAGCTATGCACCAAATATAAGAGGAGCCAACTTTATAAGACAACTTTTAACAGACACGAAAAGTTAAATAAGCAATAACACAATTATAATGGGGGAATTTAAAGCCCCCTTGTCACAAAGAGATAGATCAACTAAACAAAAAATCAGGACAGAAATAATAGAACTAAAGCAAAGTCGTGAACAAATGGACTTAGTAGACCCTTACAGAGTGTTCCACCCAACGACATGAGAATATACATTCTTCTCAGCTGCACATGGACCATTCTCTAAAGTAGACCATAGAGTAGCACATAGAACAAGATTAAGTAAATGCAAAGGAAATGAAATTATCCCATGTGTATTGCCAGACCATAGTGCAATAAAATTGGAAATAATTGACAAAAGAAATCGCAAAAACTCCATAAACACATGGAAATTAGATAACACCCTCCAGAATAAAACCAATGGGTCACAGATGAAATGAAAGAAGAAATTCAACATTTATAATCAAACGAAAGAGCAGATACAACTTACCAGAACCTGTGGAATGCAATGAAAGCGATCTCACAGGAAAATTTATAGTGGTGAATTCTCACATCAAGAAAACATAATGAGCACAAATAAGCAAACTTATGCTGCACCTCAAGCTTCTAGAAAAAAAGAAGTCAAGCCCAAAGCCCAGAGTAGGGAACAAATCATAAAGATCAGAGAAAAAATTAATGCGGTTGAGACTAGAAAAACAATACAAAGAGTTAATGAATCAAAGAGTTGGTTCTCTGAAAAAAAAAATGAAATTAATAAATCCCTAGCCCATCTTATCAAAAAAGGAAAGAAAAAACTCAAATCCTTGTAATAAGGAATGAAAGGGGTGAAATCACTACAGATTCTGTTGAAATTCCGAAGGTCATCAATACTTACTTTGAAAATCTTTACACTCATAGGAAGGAGAGCACGGAAGACGTGGACAGACGCCTAGATGAGCCACTGTCCGTCTCCTATCATAGGAGGGATGGAATTCTACATCGATTCTATGGTTTTTTGGCTCCTTTGTTTCTGTAATTTTGTTTTTGTTCTTTCCTGTTTAAAATTTTAAGAGAAAAGTACAAATTTAGTGTTACCATCCTCATGTGAAGCATCAGAAGCAGTCAAAATCATGGGTGCAGAAATAATGCACAGGATTACCCTGGGCGGGATGGATGAATGAGAGAAATAATCTCTAACGGACGGAGAGTTTCGGTAATACAAGATGAAAACACTAGCGATCGTTGCGTAATAGCGTCCACTAAAAATGTTTGTTATGGTAAGTTTAACATTATGTGGTTTTTCCCATAATAAAGTGAATGCGCTATAAAAATAAATACATTTTCAGATATATAGAAATTAAATTTTTGGCAGAAAACATAAATTACAAAAAATGCTAAGGAAAGCTCCTCAGGCCAAAGCAACTTATGATGAGAACTTGGATTTAAACTACATTAGGTAATAACTCAGATAAATAAGAGCTGCATATATGGAATTATTCTGATGCCAATATGTTATTTTGCCAGAATTAAATTAAGACTAGCTTGAAGTAAATGAAATATACAGTTTGCTTTACTTTCAGATACACATGAAACATTCAGGAGAAAAGAACATATTCTAGGCCGGAAGTCTCAAGAACTTTTTTAAGTATTTAAATAATACAAAATACACTATCTGTCCACAAAGGACTTAAATTAGTAGTCAGCAGAAAGAAATATGAAAAATTCCTAAATGTTTGGAAACTGACATCTTTAACACATGAGTAAAAGAAATCACAGGGAAATGTAATAGTCTCTGAATTAACTGTTAAAACAGACCGCGACATAGCAACTTTTAAGTAACATCACTACAACAGTGTCACTTGTCCCTTTTCCCAGGAACTCAGGGTAAGGAAAACTGTGGCAGGAAACTATGAAACTGTACTATTGCTATTGTTGGGTAATAAGCTGTACACAGGACTCTTGTGATATCTTCCAGGATCCTGAAAACTAGCAATCTAACAAGGAGAATAAAATCTCCTACCTTCAGTTTTGAAGCATCTGTAAAAAATAATCCAGAAATTGATCTAATATATTTGCGAAGTTAATGTTTGACAAAGGAGGAATTATAATTCAGTGGAAAACTGCAGATGATTTTAAAAACAGTATTGGAATGACTGGCTTTCCATCTGGCTTCTCAGAATGTAACTCTATTCTCTCACCGTAAACATGAATAAATTTCATAATAAAACATGGAAATGGAAAACATAAAACAGTACAATTACTGCGTGATATAAAAATCTAAGGAGATCTTTACCGTGGATAGAAAATCAGTAGCTATAAGAGACAAAGAAAAATTTATTTCAAATATAAAATTTATAAAATATATGACAGAAGTTACCATAATGCCAGATGAATGTGAAAATATTATAATGAAAACAAAAACAATTACCATATACCTTATATATTTTAACAGAATATACTACTATGAGTTTTTACAAATAGCCAGGAATATGAAAAACCATCCTATAGCTAATTATGCTGAGAATATGGAAAGGCAATTCCCAGAAGATCTCAGGCAGGGAATAAAAAATATATTGAAAAAAGATACACAACAGTAATAGCAGCAAGAGACATGCAAATTAAATTTGCCATGAGATGTCATCTTATTCCTATAGGCAAAAATTAAATTTCTTCTTACATCTCTTGCAGGCAGAGAGTAAGGGAGATAGTAAGTACTCTTTGCTTCCTGTGGAAGTGTAGCTTGTTAAAATCCTTTTTGAAAAAATTTTTGGAAGAAATCTCCATCAGTAATTATTAAAATTAATAATATTCTGTCTGTACCCCTTCAACACAGCAGTCATGTAAAGATATAGGTACAAGGGTATTAATAACAGCACTACTCACACTGGTTACAATTGCAAACACCTGGCTAAAACTGCAAACAAACTGCAGAGTGTTGAATAAGTTTCAGTGTATCTGACCATGTTCATCTATATAAAGAACTAATAAAAAAGAACAGGAACTAAAACTTTGAATATAGGGAAATTGTCAACCTGTATTGTTAAGTGAAAAACCAAAATGTGTATGTAATTATCTAGGTAATTATGTAACATATGTAACTATTATATACATATATGTATAACTTGATTATCTAAGCATGAAGAAAATAAAAGATCCTGTTAATGTGGCATAACTCTGACCTTGGGGAGTCAAGAGGATTTGATGGGAGAGTTAAGAAAAGAGTAAAGAGAAGTTCCACAAAAATAGGGAAATGCGTGTGATAATACAAAATTATGGAATGTTTGTGACTGTATAACCGTATGCTTGTAAAGTATAATCATCAGACAACAGACATTTAAATAATTTATCATAAAGTCATGGACCCTGTAATTCACTGTGTTAAATAGGTAAATGTGTTCATGTCCATTAAGTGAGCTGGCCCCAAATTTCACCGTTGCAAGACGCCAGCCTTACAACTTTATGCCAGCAAAATAACCTCCTTGAGCCTCAGATTCTTCATTCATAAAATTTAATTAGAAACATCCTCAATCATCCACTTTCATGTGGTTATTACAAGGAATCAATTCTAAAATATACATTAATGTTTAATAAATTGCAGCATTTGCACTGCTCAACTGTTACCGTTGTCTTATAACTAGAATCATATAAATTATAGATTTCATTCTTAAATCTCCAAAAGCCACTAACATTATTACTATGCAGAAATCACCCAGTCTTACTTTAAAAGTAAGGCAATGTTAATGCCAAAATGAAAAATAATGGTAAAATTCATAAACATACAAGTGGATGTAATCTGCCCTTAATTTTGACTATAACTGCCACCACTTTGATTATCATGTACCCTCTCAAATTTTAGGTTAAATGTAAATCAGTCTAAATTTTTTTTATCAGAAATGTCACACTTGACTGTATTTGCTTTTGCTCGGGAAAAAACAAAATACTTTACAGGTTTTATTTTTCTCATTCTACATTCCAGCTTTCTTAATTATTTGATTATCCATGAAAAAAATCATGAATAAATAGCAAAGATGAAGGAACTATTCATAAGACACAATAAACATTCAATTGTCACCCCATAAGGGTAAAGTTCTCTGTTGCTTTATAAGCCTTACTAACCGTAGTGTGGTCGATGGGCCAGAAACATTAACATAACTGACAGCCTGTTAGAAATGAACCATCCCAGGTCTATTGAAGAATTTGCATCTTAGCAAGATTCCATGGGTGTTTTATTTGTGCATTCAACTTTGAGAAGGAATTCTGAAGCTATGCCTATCGTGGAAAGTTGCATATGACTAAGCACAGATTGTTCACCTATAGGAACATCATATCAGAAGTTGGTTTCCTGAAACAGTATGAAGGAGAGTCTTCTGTGAACCCAGTATGAAGGGGCTATCTGTCTGTGTGGACAGTAGGTGTGTTTGGGGACAGGAGAGGAAAGATAGTAAAAGGTAGAAGGGCTTAGCATTTGCATTCTATAACCTGCTTAGCCTACAGGTTCCTGTGAGTGCTAAGAAAGGGATTTCATGCTTCAGTTCTCTTTGGGAATCCTAGGCAACTTCAGCTCAATGAAAATGATTGCCGGCGGCAACATGTCACCCAACAGGGAAAAAAACTGAAAAACTCAGTCTTCATATTTCAACATGAACAGCAAGTATTGTAGTGCTCAGGAAAAGCTGGACTTTGACTCCTGAAGAGCAGCAGCTGGGGAGGGAGGGAGCTTACACCATATAATTTCCCTGTGCTCCCCTGGTACCCACAGCTGCAATGAAGCAGCCCCCACCAACATCTTGGGCAGCCAACTTCATCAGGTAGCGCCACAGTGGAAGGGAAGAACAGAATGAGTCCTGCGTAGGACAGGGGAAGCCTTTTCTGTCTTGCTACAATGAGGCCAGGCTTTGTATGAGCAGGTGGTGTTGAGTCAGGAGACAGAAGAGGATGATTTTGGAGTGATTTCACTTACACCTTCATGCTAGCTCATGTACCTCCTGTGATCTGGAGAAATAGCAGTTATGTGATGCAGCATTTCTGTTTTGCTTCTTTATTCCTGTAAGACAGCATCTAATATGATTAAGCCAGTATTTCTCAGTGACTTCTAATTTTCTAGGACAAAAATTTTCTGTTTTCCAGCTATTCATCCACTTGGAAGTACAAATATATTAGACTGATTTATGTATTGCTGGTGGTAATATTTATAATTAATGAATGAATTTGTCTCATTTTTAAAAGCTATTTTTCCAAGATAGGTAAAAAATTATTGCTGAAATATTATCTTGTTTTAAACTAATTTTTTTTTTCTTCTCAGGGACAATAAAAATATTCTTTACACAGAGGAGGTTTAAAAAGACTTTCTAATTTAACTTGATGATTGTATAATCATCTCTCTTCTAAGGGAGACCAACATCACTGTATTTTTTCCTGTTGTCTGTACCAAACTCCTACAATCAAACAAGGAGGAGGAAGGGGAAAAGTTTTTATTCATTTATAAGTAAAATAAATTGAACTTGGGCTTATTATGGAATTCAATTTGAAAATACAAAAAGATACTTTCTTTACATAATGGCTTGGCATTTCTCAACCTTGCATAAATCTGCTTTCTTTAAATTCTTAGATTTTAGGCTTTGACTATTCTCATTATAGTTAGGAAAATCATCTTCAATTACATGACCCCAAACAAGGCCCTGGGCTTTTACAGATTAATTTCTAATGTGTCACTTTATGCCCCACGTTAAAGGCCCTTTTAGCAGAGACTGAATGGAACTGCATAATGACAGAAAGTCATTATTCACAGCAATAAAACATTGAATGAAGAGGCAAGCAAAACAGTCTTCATCTGTGGAAAATCATACACAGGAAGCTAAAAACAAGAGATGTTCCAGATCTCCACACAGCCCACTTTTTCCTCTTACATAATCTTCATCCCAAAGGACATGTTATACAGTTTGCAACATATTTTTATATTTATTCAGTAAAACTTTATTACACACCTACTATGTGGCAGAAACTGATCCAGGTAGTGGGGTTAGAGACTAAATAAATATGTAAACTTGTTCATGACTTTGTCTCAAAATTCTTTCTGTCGACTGATTTTTTTATTTGCACATCCCAGAAGGAAAGAACATCTGGAAAAATGTGTAAGCCATGAAAGAAGGTTGTAATTGCTCCATCAAAAGCATGCTAAAAAGAAAGAAGAAAGTACAGTTTTCACCTATACTGTTCAACTCCTTAGCTCCTGTTTCTAATTGAACCCACTTAGGAATGAAAAAGAATTGAAACATGGCTTTTGTTCTTTACTAATTCCCTAGTAAGTCAATATCTTAATTTGTGGTTACAAAATATTGCTTCCAAAGACAGAAAGCAGTGATTTTGTGAGAAGCAGATTTCACGTTGTACTTGGTCAAAAGTATTTACTTTGCATAACTTCTTTTCCTTTCAATGAAAAACAAAACTACAGACTTTAATGGAATGATTCCTATTAAAACACTTGATAAAAACACAAAATATGTTTAATAGGGTGTTCTTTGCAGCAATGTTCGCCTCGGTGAAAACTATAGTGCCTTTAATTTCTGTCATGGGTTCCAATTAATATATTTTGGAACTACCTTTTTAAAAATGCTACACTGAACCAAAACCATGCTGGATTGGGGTAGATCACATTGATGACCCAGTTTCTCACATACACCAATATTCACATTCTTTGTCTACACATTCCACGGGTGATTTGGGCTTCACTTTGTGATATGTGTCTGTCAGTAGGACTCTAGCAAATTTGGTCCCTGCACAGTCTTGACAAGCCCATGTGTTTCTGCATGGACTCTTGGATCCCTTCCTCCACACTTACAGCATGCCTGGGCTAGTCTGCTGAGGTGCAAGAGATACATGGAGAAAACGCCAAATTTTCCAGCAGAGGCCATCAGAGACCTGCCAGTTCCTAACCACTTACCAATGAGCACAAGTAAGAGCAGCTTATGTGCAAAGAACCAACTGCTGATTATATACCTGTAAGAAATGATAAATGGCTGTTGCTCAAAAATATTCAGTTTGGGAGTGTTTTGTTACACAGCATCTGGTACTCTGCTTTTTGTTACTACAGCAAACACCTGAGATAAATCCGCTTAATAAGATAGCTTTATTTTGGTTCATAGTTTCAAAAGTTCCAGTTCATGATCAGATGGAACCTTTGCTCTTAGCCTGCTGGTTGGGGGTTGGGAGATATAGCAGATCAGAGAAGGAAGCACCTGGCCTAGTAAAGTTGCTCATCTTGTGGCCAGAATGCCAAAAGAAAAACCGGAGTTCCCAATCCCTTTCAAGGGCACACCCCCAGCCAACTGATCCTCCCGCTAAGTCACATTTCTTAAAGTTCCCATCACTTCTGAATAGCAACCCTACAGGTAAAGGGTTAGCCTGTAACGAAAGCTGGTGCCTTTGGGATACATTCTAGATCCAAACTATAGCCCAGCATTACACTGGTTATAAATAAACGAGATGTACTAACATGTAAACAGTATCAAAGAAAAGTACATCACTGGGTCATAAAAGTGAGTCACAAGAAAATAATTATAGAACGATAACGTTATGTTGACTGTATGACTCATATGGAGAAATAAAGTTCTAGTTTAGAGAGTACACACCAAGCTTTATAATATTTGCTTTTAGGGAGAAAATTAGACTGAATATGCATGATGTAGTACAGTCTTACTTTAAAATCTCTATAAGCTCTATTTAAAAAATCTTTCCTACACTGGGGAGACAATGTGATGTTTACACATGCGGGTCTGATTTATTTCACTTATAAGTATGGTCTCTAGTTGCATCCATTTTACCTATAAAAGCCTCGAGTTTATCTTTTTTTATTGCTGAGTAATACACCATTGTATAAAAATACCACATCTTTTTACCCATTCCTCAGTTGATGGGGATTTGGGTTGCTTCCGAGATTTAGCTATTAGAAATTGCGATGCTATAAACATGGGTGCACATATATCATTGTGGTGTGATGTTTCTAATTGTGCTGGGAAAATACCCAGAAGGAGAGTAGCTGGGTTAAGTGGGACTTCCAATCCTAGTTTTGTTCTTGCTTTGTTTTGTTTATGTCTGTGATACTGGCAGTTTTCTATTGCTCTATGTTTTACTACTCTCTTTAAAATGTAAAAAATTTTAAAAATCATTTCTCAGAAAGCATATTTTACTATGTTATATAATCAATTTAAAGAAAAACATCTTCAAATTCAAACACAGCAATATTAAATGAAGTTCCTGATCTGTTGGCCATGCTAGACCGTAAGTTTCCTGTTAATGTACTATATTTCAGAGGAACTGCTGATGCTAACTATAGTTTGGAACTGAGGAATTCTTGATGGGAGGGAGAGGGTACACACTGAGGGTACGGTTAATATGCCACTCTCCAATCTTCACGATTTGGAGGAGAAGCCTGGTGGGTAGCTAGAGATGTCCCAGGTGGCCCTACGCTGTGATGTCACCTCACCCTTTGGAAGGACAGAAAGCAAAGTATTATAAGTCGAAGTCCTGGAGTCCAGAAGCCCAGACTGGCTCCATTTCTTCCCCCTACTTCTCCGTCTCCCTGGCTAAAATACAAACAAGAAAATGGTTCCAAACTCATGGCATGTCTGAGGATTCAACAAATAATGGGCGTGAGGTGCCTGTTCCAGTGTGTGGCTCACAGCAGCGACACAATAAATGGTAAATACTATTATTTGGGTCACCCGTAGCATCATCATTATTAAGTGTCACGTCCTTGCTGATGTTAAAATGGTAGTACAAAGCCCCACATTGCTCAATTATTTCCAAACATTTAAAAATTAATGAGAAATGTAAGATGGATCACTTCTGCACTCGGAAACATTCTGATCTGTTTTCGTAATAACCAGCCAGCTTGTCATTTCCCGGCCAATGTGACTTGTACATCAGACACTATGAAACAAAAGAAGGTCTGTGCAAGAAACCAGTCAGCATGCAGTAATAAAAAGGCATGAATATAATGATAAAATAGAGCAATAAAACATTGAAACTTCAATAAGTCTCAATTTAAAATATCACACAGCAGAACATTTCTATGCCTAGTGTCAGTGTAATGTCAATTTTATGAGCTACAGGATGTCCAAATACTTGGTCTAGCCTTATTCTGTGTATAATTATGAGGGTGTTTGGGGTGATGTTAAAATTTAAATGGGTAGATTGAAGTAAGTGGGTGATCTTTTTTAATGTAGGTGTTCTTGGTCTCACTTCAGGACCCAAAGAAAACCAAAAGACTGAAATTTCCCTGAAGAAAAGAGAATTCCTCCTCCCTGACTGCCTTTAAACTGGAATCAACGTTTCCCTGCCTTCAGACTTGAAAGGAACCATCAGGTCTTCTTAGGTCCCAGGCCCGCCAGCTTTCAGACTGGAATGAAACCATTTGCTGCCTGGGAACTCCGGCTTATCAGCTCACACTGGAGAAGCTGAGATGGGTCAGCCTCCGTTATTACATGAGCCAACTCCTGTTAGCAATTTCTGTCTTATATACCCATCTATTCAACCACTCACACATCTATCCTGCTTCTCCTGCTTCTCTAGGAAAACCTGGCTGATAACCGCTATACCCAAGGACCTATAGTAACGGAAAACATAGCTGGAGATGTAGCTCAGTTGTAGAGCACTTGCCTGACATATGCGATGCTCCCTATGTTCTTTCAACAGCAACAACAGCAATAACCATATGACCATGTAGTGACCATAAGCCCCTTTTTAAGAAAATTTCCCATTCTTCACAAACAATCCTAAAAGGTAGGTACTATTGATTTTATTTATACAATAGATAAAATAGGCGTAGAAATATAAAATGCTTTGTACCAGTTCATACAACCACCATTTAAACCTACGTACCCTGGCTCTAGAATCTGTGCTTCTCTCACTGAACACCCAGTTCCAGTTCCACTATGGGATTGTCTGTGGCCTCAGCACCACATCCTCATTTTAAAATAAAATTGTTTGATTACCCTATTTAATTGTGTGTAAATTGTCTTTTTTTTCAGTACTGAAGATCAAATCCAGAGCCTTTTCACCCAGTTATCTCTTCATCTCATTTTTATTTTGAGACAGGGTCTCACTAAGTCACTAACTTGCTCTGGCTGGGCTTGAACTTATTACTCACCTGCCTCAGTCTCCCATAGTGCTAGGATTAGAGTACAGGCTTGTGACACAATGACTGATTTAGGTGAAATATCCTTAATGGACTGGGGGGAAACCTCTGCAAACTTTTGGAAGGTTTCTGCACTAGACCGCTCCAAATATCTTTCGTTCCCCACTCCACTAGAAACAGAGTTGAGAAAGCCCAGATCATGCAGTGTGGGTGTGATTTATACTTCAAAGGTCTATCAGGAGACCTATGCTAAATAAAAGGAAGGCCATGCTTCTACAACAAACAACTGTCAAATAAATGTTTTAATGCATATGACTTTGAATTAAAATAAATTTCTATGTGTACACTTTTATAATACCATTAAAATGAAACTCTTAAAAAACAAAGGAATTTTTTGAAGAACTATACATTGAGGTCATAATGTGTGAAACACCTACCATACTTTTCTAACACACTAGCACTAAATGGTGATTGTTATTTCTCTTCCCTAGAGGGGACTGGAGATTCCCTGGATTCTGTTTCCAAAACCCCGGGCCGTATTAAGTGACCAGTGTCCTCCTTACCAGGAAGTGACATACTGCCATGTTCTTTCATCCTTTGCTCATTGGCTGATGTATCTCCCGTACACTGTCAAAATTAGCAGGTACAAATTGCCAAAATTGAATCAGGAAGACATAAAAACCCTGAATAACCCAATATCAATTAATGAGATTGAAAATGTCATTAAAAACTTACCCACAAAGAAAAGCCCAGGCCCTGATGGATTCACAGCAGAATTCTACAAAACATTTAGAGAAGATCTAATGCCAACACTCCTCAAACTCTTCAATGAAATCGAA
>PVLD010022083.1:0-30043 GCA_004027595.1 Dinomys branickii | reverse complement strand
AAAAAAGAAACAAACACACTTGCTCCCATCCTCTCTCTGTCTTGCTCTGACAATACCCTAGGGTGCCCTAGACTGAACCCAGAGGCCTTGCACCACCGAACTACATCGCAGGCTTTTATTTTACCCAGGTGGGACTCAAATGATGACTCTCCTGCCTCAGCCTGTGCTGAGATTACAGGATGTGCCAGGCTCCATTCTGTTCTTAACCTACATTTCTGTATCTTGCACCTCAGCACTCCCGAGACTGCTCTAATAAAAATGTCTGTGACCTTCCAGTCACTAAATACAATAAAGTTCAGAATCCCTTAATAGCAATGAATTAAAACCAGACGATTCTTTCTAAATACTCTTACCTTCCATCAGTTTCTTTCTTCTTTGGTAAACACCTCTCAAAGCTATCCGTCTGGTCCTTCCCGTTCAGCAAAACCTTCAAAATACACAGGCATTCTCTATAGTTCCCCCATTATTAAGACAAACTCAAAATCCTCACACCCGACAAGTCTTCCAGTGTTCAGGACCTGGGCCAGTCCACGTCTGCCTCTGCACGCGTCTTTTCTGTCTGGGTTTCACACACTCTTCCTTCTTGCAGTTCCTGTGCACTACGTTCCTCTTCCTGCCCCGCAGCCCGGAACGCTCTTCCTTCCTTTGGCTTTGTGCCCTTTAACTCACCTCAGTGTGAACTCACCTTCTCCAGAGGACCTCGCAGATTCCTTAGCGGGACCCCACCTCCCTGTTTATAAATAAAATTTTTCCCAACAACCCAGCTCTTCCCTAACGCACTACCCGCAACTGAGACGGGGTCGACCTCGGAAGACCGGGATCTCGCCTCGCTCGTTCCCGGTCCCTCGGCTGGAGCCTCCTCCCAGGAGGAGACACGTGTTTCTCCCCGCTTGTTGGAAACACGCTTCCAACCCGCAGGCTCCGGGCTCAAGCCGGGCCCGGCCTCGCTACCTGTCCCCGGGATGGGCGCGCTGGAGCATAGAGGGGAGACCTGGCTAGAAGGGCCCTTTCTATCCTTTTACTCCCAAATCCTACGTCGCAGTTCTGGGGCGGTGCGACCCGCGGCGGCAGCCAAGGCCGAGGAGCCAATCCAACCCTGGGGATCGCAGGCCAATGGCGGGTCTCTCAAAAGACGAAAGTAACCGCCCCTCGGCTTCTACACGCGTATCCTCAGACATGAAAGTAAATAGTAAGCGCGCTTTCCACCTACCCTGTAGGAAAGGTCGCCACTTATTTCCCAGCCGGAAGTGTCTCTGTAGGAAGCGGAGGTGGCCGCGCGTCACTTCCGATCTATAGGAGATCCGCTGCCATAGCAACACGTCCGCTGTCCTGGTCTGGAGCGAGCGTAGCTGCCTGCCCGCGTTCCTGGAGTTTTGCGGGGAGGGTATGGTGAGGTAAAAGTGCTCTAAAACTAATAAAATGGGACACAATCCCTCCATTGCCTTGTTAACCCACGCATACATTCCATTTATTCAAGTTTTTGCTGCGCTCCATCTGTGGTCTGGGAGAAAAAACCCAGAGAAGACAGATGAACAAATCAAGGTAATTTTTTTTTTCGTGTGTTTTGACAAAAGGGTCTCGCTATGCAGTTCAGGCTGGCTTTGAGCTCACTTTGTAGCCCAGGTTGGTCTTGAATACGCAACGATCCTCCTGCCTCAGCCTCCCACGTGCTGGGATTACTGGCGTGCACCACCACACCCAGCTCCAAATAATTTTAGATTCCTGTAAAAGAAATAAAATAAAATAAAATGGTAACACGATGGAGGGTGACTGGGGAAAATGGGTCCTACTTTAGATGAAGAGGTGTTTTCTAAGTGAACAAAACAAGCAACAAATCTAGGAAGATGAGTGATCCAGGCTGGAAGAGAGGCAGGGGTCTGCGTTTGGCTTCCAGAGGAACTGAAAGAAGGGAAGGTGAAGTTAGGGTCAGGTGGAGCCTCCTGGTGCACATTAAGCTGGGTGAAGTCACAAAAGACCATGGAGATCTATTCCTTTTTTTTTTCCCTTGGTGCCAGGAATCAAACTCAGGACTTTGTGCTTGCCAGGCAGGCATCTGTGCCTTTGAGCTGTATCCCCAGCCTGGAGATGTATTCCAGCCCTCCCATTTCCACAAAATCTCAGGCTGGCGGTGTAGTTCAGTGGTATTTCATTCCTACCACCACCAACACACACACACACACACACACACACACACACACACGGAAGATTCACAGATTCTGGAAGAAACTTAGCTTATAATTAACGTCAAGATTCAGGCAGGGATCAGGTTAGAGCCATTGTATACACCACCCAAACTTTTAGCCTTTTTGCATAGTGAACAAGGCATAGATGAGGCAACTAGTTTTTCATTCACTGTGTAACAACCTTTTGGCGTAGGTATCTTTATTGAGCAGTTCCGTTTTAGTCCCGCATTGTAAATGAGAAAACCAAAGCTCAAGGGTAGCTCATCCAAGATGACTGATCTGGTCCGGGATTCCAGCCTGTGCGCGTTTTACTGCTCTACCATCCTGGCCTTTTTCCTATCACCTGGATCTCCATGTGAGCTGCTGAGCAGAGCAGAGTGCACAATTTATACTTCTGTGAAAGTCTTTGTTTTTTTTTTTTTTTTTTTTGGCAGTACTGGGGATTGAACTCAGGACCCTGCGCTTGCTAGGCAGGCGCTTATTCCACTGAGCTATATCCCCAGCTCCTGTGAAAGTCTGAATGTGATGCAGCCCAGAGAATCTATAAGCTCATGTGCACACATGCACAAGCACACACCCGGGCTGCTGCAGGTCTAGGCTAAGTGGTTAGAAGCCCATCTGGTCTGCTTTGTTAATTATAGAGCACCCTTCCCAGTCCTTATGGAGGCTCAGAAAGTTTATATTTGCAATCCCATGGAAAAATTATTGGAACTCTGGTGAGTTAATTCCAGTCTACCACTTCCAGTGCAACCCATGGCAAGAATAAAACGCTAAGGCGTATTTGTAGTTCTGGGGAACCAAGGGGTCCTAAGTCTCATTACCATGATGGCTAACTGGAACAAAGGCCTTGACCAGGGCCGAACCCAGATTTTATTCACGAAGAAAGGAGTGGCTTGCGGATGAGTGACTGTGCGAATGGTGAGAGTAGGTGAGTGCTGTGAGCTGGTAAGTAGGAGGCCTGAGATCACCTCTGCAATATGCAAAGAGAAGCATATGCAGAGAGAGTAATCTGCATAACACAGCTGCGGTAGTATCGAATGTTTTGGGGTCGGTGCCTCAGCTCTGATGTGTAATCTTCTATGCACTGGGGAGTTGTAGCCCAAACAATCTCAGCCAGCAGCATGGAGCACAGCTTTCTTTCCTGCCCTGGCTCACATGTGTTTATTTGGGAGATAGAGAGGCAGGGAAACACTGCCCTGCTGCCTTACTTCAAAGACTGCACATCAGCACCAGGCTGAGCCTGCATTGGTGAAAGCCAGTTGAAGGGATAATGAAAAATCCTAACCAGCTCTGCACACAGCAATACATGAAAATAGGGCAGTTTCAGCCAAAAAGGAGACAATTACTCCTCCTTCAAGGAGAGTCGCCCGGGTGGCCTCCACATTACTGTAGTGTTATCCTTGGTTGGTGTATAAGGCCCTGAAGTCCAGACTGATTGTCAGTGCGCCTTACACTGTAGCAAACTCAGAGCCTTGTGTAAGTGGAGATCTATGTGTTTAGTGAAGACGCTATGGTGGACGTATGAACCCACAAAAGATTGGAACTGGGAGGGAGATTAGAGATCATCCAGGCTAGTGGTTCCAAAAACATTGCACAAGCCACATGGGTAGCTTCTTAAAAATATAGATTCCCACCTTTTCATATGAACTGTGTATTAGACATTATCATTACATCACAGTAGAATCTTTGGAGATGATAGACATTGTGTTCAGGTGTGAAAATGTCCTTGACAGTGATGAATTATTTAGGGTCAAATATGATACTTTTGGAGATATTTTCAAATGACCCAGCCATGTGGGTGTGTCGGTGCACACACTCAAATGTGAAAGCAAGTGTGGCAAGTGTGAGGACTGGTGAGTCTTGGTGATATTTGTAGGGGTTTTCTTTATACTCATCTTTCAACTTCTCTGTGGATTTGAACTTTTTCAAAATAAAGTTGGTTGTGGCGAAGAGATTTATAAAATTCGAGTCTCAGATGCCATTTTCAGATATTCTGATCAGGTGAGTCTGGGTGAATCTTGTGACTCTGAATTTTTCAATTTTCCTCTATTCTATTGCACAAAGTTGGATACCATTAATCTAATCCAACTTTAGACTTTCCTTTGCACCCATTTCACAGATGAAAACACTGAGGACCCAGGAGGATAACAGGCTTGAAATCATCCAGTGGGTTAGCAGCAACATCAGGACTGGAATGAAGACTTCTATTCCATTGTGAAAGTTGTATCTCTACATCTTGGGAGTGTGTGAGTGGTGCAGAGAGCAGAGGCAGGGAGGGAACCCTGAGTGTATGGGAAGTGGGTGGAGGGGGGATATCTTTGACTTGAAAGTGAAGCATAAATGGTCCTCTAGAACTCCATGGTTTTAACACAACTAGTGATGATTCTTGGATTTTGCTATTGAGGCGGAGTAGAAGAAATAAAGATAGGTAGGAAGGAGACAGGGAAAATTATACTTTTAAATCTGTACTTTAAAGAAAAACTGCAGCTTCAGGACACAAAAGTTATCTGTGCCTTTTTCCCCTCCCAAGAAACTCACTAAAAACTAAAACAAAGATCCAAGCATCTTTTTTTTTTTTTTTTCTGGTACCAGGGATCGAACTCAGGACCTTGCGCTTGCCAGGCAAGCGCTTATGCCACTGAGCTATACCCCCAGCCCCAAGCATCTTAAAAACACGATAAGCCTGATTTTCACCAGTAAATTGTACTTCCTGCCAAGGGCAGCAAGCACGTCTGTTTCCAACACATCCTAACAACCTACCAGATGGGTAACCTAACAGACGCCACGAAGACACAGCCTAGGTCACCCATCTTGAGGACACCCCCACGTCCACATGGAAGCCGCGGACCACATTGCAACTCTCATCTCTCTCCCTCTGGCCAACTTTTAAGTTCTGCCCAATAAATCTCTTTTTGCCTCTCACTGATGCGTCCTGAAAATTTTATTTTCTATGATGGGTGTCAACGAGCCCATAATCTGCCCCGTGTGTGTGTGTGTGTGTGTGTGTGTGGTTGCACGGGCTTGAGATCAGAAATAAAAAGCGGAGATGGGACCCTTCCTCGGATCCTATCCGACGACACTGTCAATTTAAGACAAATCTAAAAAGCTCCATGTTGGTGGTGTCCAAGAGATTTCGCCAAGAAAACAACTATACTTTGGGGCTCTGTTAGCGTCCCGTCGCCATGGAGACGGACAGTTCCATTCCTCCTCAGGGGGTGGTTTTGATTTTCTTTCCTCTCCCATTCCTCAGCGCGGTGCACAAAAATAATACTATACGAACCAGAGGAGCTTATTTGTATAATCTTAAGGTTCCTTGAACTAGGGTGGTGTCAGGACACCTGTGCACTCCTCTCTGGTGGTGGCCGGCATCTGGGGTCCACCCTACCGTCCCGGTGGTGCGGCCCGGAGCGAGCATGGAGCCGTGATGGGAAAGGGCTCCGCACCCAGCCGGTGTCTGACTCCCGGGCGACCTCCAGGATGTCAGAGGTCAAGAGTTCCCGCAAAGACCCCACGCGATGGAAGAAGAACAAGGAGCCGGTGCGTCGCACTGTCAGCCAAATCTGCCCCCCACCTCGGCGGCCCCTGACTGTGGCCGACATCCGTCCCGGCATGGAGAACCAGCGGCTGGGGGTCGTGCGCGACTCCATGTTTCAGAACCCGCTTATCGTCAAGGTGAGCACACAGACTCCACCGCCCTTCGCGCCCTCACATCCGCCCGTCCGGTCCGGGCCCATGGCCCTGGGTCCGAGGACCCGTTGAAAACTCCCATCCAGAGAGTCCTGGGCCCCCGTGCGGTCCAGTGCTGGTCGCGTCGCCGCCCTGAGGCTCAGTTTGTGCATTCTCGGAGTGGGACGATAATGGGACCCCGGAATGGGAGTGCTGGGAATCCTGAATGGGGTCCCCTCGCACCGCGCAAGGTTGGCTGCTGTGGTCTCCCCAGGAGCTGGCTGGTGAGCCCGCAGGGTGACAGATGGATCACACGCGCTCGGTCTTAGGTCCCTACCACCTGCTACCCCCTGGGAGGTGGATCCAGGCCGCCTAACCTCTCTCTCTTGCACCCCGGCGTAATCTATGCAGCAGGTGCTGCACACCTGGAAGCATCACTTCCGAAGTTCATTCCCCTCAATCATTCTCATTCAAATCACTATCCTAAAAGAAAATGAAAGCACGACTCTCTAGCCTCGGAGTCTTCACTGGCAGGAGCAGCGGGCTGGATCCCTGCCAGCGACATCCCTCCCTTTTATTGCCGGCTACCGCGCCCTCCTTTCGTTTTCCTCCGCGTGAGAGATCTCACGCCTTCCCTGGGGCGGTAGGAAAAGTCAGGTTGAAGTTTGGCTGTGGGGACGAGCGTGCAGCAAACTTCTCTTGCGCCACTGGAGGGCAGTGCGCTTTTAAAAATGCTCTCGGTTTCCAGGCGCGCGAGGGGTGGTGCCCGTGCCCGGAGTGGATGTGATTGCTGGAGCCCAGACATGGTGGTTGGTTGATCTGTTGGTGGAAGGAGCCTGGGCTTCCTTTACACTGTGCGAGAATTACCTGGGTTCTTCCTGGAAAAACACTGACTGTCCGCTTACCATCCTCGAAGATATTCCTGGAGACGAGGGAGGGTACTCCGAACGGCGCACACCCACAAAGTAGAAGGCCTTCACTTTTTTCTTTTCTTCTTTTTTTTTTAGTGAGTTGGTGTGTGATGTCCCCGAGTAATACATACCTATGTTTTATCACACGTTAAATACACACATGTACATGCACATATATGTACAACATGTACACGTATACATGTAAAATTTAATGTCTGCAGCTATCTGCATACAATTTCTTACGCATCTCCACCCCTCATGTTAGGGACAACATTTAGCCTCTGGGTGGCGCCAATTGCCTAGCTTTGAGGATGGACTCTATCCCTGGATCCTGGCTTCGTAGCTAGGGATTAAGATGTCTAGGCAATGACTGATGAACTACTGGGCTTCTGTCTTCAGGTTGTTGCAGGACTGCGCAGGTCCCTGGTGACAGACCCCAGTAGCAGGGGTCCAGTCTGGCTGTCTGGTGAGTGAGCCTGGGGAGTTCTCCTGCCAGAGGCAGCCAGGGGCCAGCTTTTCCCTCTGTCCTGGCGTCTCAGAGCAGCGTAAGGTGCTTTCTGTGGCCCTGAAGATGATGTCCGTATTTCAGTATTTACAACTCCTGTAAGATCTGTCAAAACCTGACTGAAATGAAAGTTGGCAGAGAAACTGAGCGTGCGAAGGAAGTGCTGCTGCTGCCTTCCCCAGAACCTTTCCGCGAGGGGGCCCACGGGAGCCGTCTCTGCCAGCTGTTTCGCTCAAGCTTCAGGCCGAACCTGCGTTAGAAGCAGTGTGCACAGCCCCCGAGCTCTCCAACATTTAACCACTCCAAACGGCTTCCTATACATAATAAAAATTCGTATTATGAAGCTTCAGAGGTTCTGGCTTTAAGGACAAAGGGAACATTGAGAATAGTGAAGGTTGTGGCGCTCTGACCATTTCTTTTTAAGTGTTACTGAGGTTTGTATTGAGCTTGTAGATATCTTCACTGTAACTTCTCAGTTTTGTGGGCCCAGGTTTTCAGGTCCTGAACTGATGTGTGGGTCAGAGTCCCAGACTTCCTCTACTCTGGGTGTCTTTGGGAGAGTGATGGGGATGGAAGTGTATTTTCATTTTGTCTACACAGCCTCAAGCAATGCATCTCTGTTGGAGGAATCTAGCACCTTAGAAACAGTCCTCTGTGCCATCGTATGAGGGGCTGATGCTTAGATTCTTTTCTCCAATGGGTGGGGTCAGCATGTTTTCATGGAAAATGCAGAGACAATGACTGAACAAACCAGCACTAGTATTTTCCACCCATGGAATTTGCCAGGAAATGTACACATCAGTGATTATGATGTATCCCTGAGACATGATGGAACATGTCTGCAAGATGCCACAGTAACCAGGAAAGCAGCAGAAAAAAGCGGAAAACAGGTATTTCATCCACAGAGGCCCAGTGCCTAGTGGCTTCATTTAAAACCAAGCCAACTGGCTATCTAAGGGGATCTAATTGAGTCAGGACAGTGGTTTATGTGGCCACAGAAAGTTGCAAATGGTTTTCATTAGAAAGGGCCTCTCCTGTAGTGTGTAAAGTGATGTGCAGGTAGCCAGATTTCCTCCCGGTGTGACTCTCTGGGAAGGATGAAATTAAATAGAGAAAGAACCAAGCTTCTTCCCGCTTGATTCTCATTCCCCTAGAATCCTGTGACTCAACACAGATGCCTGCAACAATAGCCTTAAAGGCTCCTTCACGAAGCCTGTCAAGGGCACCCTCCCACCGTCAGAACTCAGCTGATACCCTGGCAATACAACGATGGGGAGAGGCTGCTTGGTCTGCTTCACTGGAAGCCTTGAATCTTCTGTCACCCTGGAGAAGCAGGCTCCGTACAGAGGTGGAATTTATTGAATCAAACGCCCTTAGAAAGTGCAAATGATCACGGCACCTGATTTTTTTCACACTTTATTACTGACTTCCTTTGTGTTTTTGTGGGGAGGTTATGTCACAAATAGTAGATGCATGTATTTGTGAAATAGAGCTGTACAATTACGGTGGCTGAGACTAGAAGGAAACTTAGAGACATTTAATCCAACTCCTATTTTTGAAGATATTAAAGTCCAGGCCGAGGTGCTGCTGTGACCTGGTGACAGAAAGGAGGTGGCATTTGAGTCTCCTGGTGTACAGCCCTGTGCTCTTCTGGCTGCAATCCATGATTTACTAATCACTGACCACCCAGGTTGGCTACAGAGGTTAGAGCAGGCAGCAAAAACGCTCACAAATGCATTTGATTTCAATATCCTTCACTCTGCGTTCCTCCCAAAGGGGGCGCTACTAAGTCTCCGGACCTGTTGCCAGCCAAGAACTATGTACTGAATGTCTACTGAGTACCAAGTAACGTTCTAAGCTCTCTTGGGGGCATAGAAACAAGTTGCACACTCGGCCCTTGCCCACAAGGAGTTTCTTTAGTATTTAGCCGGGTAGATGGGCCAGACACGCACATGTCTTAAAGGAAGTACTCAGGAAATGGCCGAGTTTTTTCCTCTAAGAACTGGAGATTGAATTTAGAGGCTTGTGCACAGTAGGCAAGCACTGCACCACTGAATGGCACCCCCAGCCCTTTTTTTTTTACATTTTTAAATTGTATTTTGAGACAGGATCTTGCTAATTGCCCTAGGCTGGCTTCAAATTCCAGTCCTTCTCCCTCAACCTCCCTGGTAACTGGGCTTACAGGTGCATGCCACCACATCCAGCAAAATGTTGGCTCTTATTGTTACACACACACACACACACACACACACACACACACACGCACGATGGGCAATGTCATGCACCACACATTGTGAATTTTCAAGAGAACTACACTGCCCAGAAGGGCGCAGATTTGGAGTGGGAAAGATGCAGGAAGGCTTTATGGAGAAAGGGTCCCAGAACCAGACTTAAATCATAAAGAAGAACATTGACACCCGGGGCAAGGAGACTGGTAAAACCGGCCGTCTGGGGCTGAGCTTTCACCCACCTGATATCTTTGATGATAGCAGTTTTCACTCCAACTCCAGTTCTAGTTTATAAGACTCAGGGCTGTGCCGGGATCATTATCATTACTGTCACGGGGAGGCATTTATTTAGAGCCTCTGTGTTCAAATTGAATGCTCTACAAAATTAGGCACCACACCATGCCCACTAATAGCTTAACACCTCTAATAAATATTGATGCCGGGGAACAGAAGCACATGGATAGAGACAAGCACAAAGAAGGCCGGCAGACAAAAACGCAGTTGTACAAACACCCCAGCGAGGGTCAGTATTTTATGACGTTTGAGCACAATGTGAAAACATCCTGAGCGGCTCTCGCTGCAGAAGAGACTGTGTCTCTGACTGCTCAAACCCTTTTACATTCAATTACAAAGTAATCAGAGAAAATACACTGCGAGGGAGGGATTAAAAGCGAGATGCCTGGCCTCGGGCCGGTGGGTAGCTTTCCTTCTTCTGGAGAACACTGTGGGGTTACCCTTGTGACCCCCTCACCCTCTGCTCTCCTTCTATCTCTCTGTTTCCCCACTCTCTCTTTCCCACCCTTTTTGCCCTCTTTTAAGATCAAAGCCTCCCGCGCCCTGTGCCCCGGCGCATCCTTCAGACGCCAGTGAGTCACCCCCCGGCCCAGTGCGGGGCCGCTCCAGAGCACAGCTGTCCCCAGCTCCCCTCATCAGCCCCGGGGGGTGGGGCTCTGTTGGAGGCCCTGGCCACCTTCCTCCTGTCCCTCTGCAGAGGGGGCGCTATGCTTTGGAGCGTTCGTGGAGACCCCAGAATCTGGGTTCCTCTCGTTGAAACTGCCAGTGCGTGGTCCCAGGGCTCTCAGGGCACACTATGACGGTCGGGGGTGTTCCTCCCAGAGGATTCCGGGGCCCAGGTGAACAAGACAGAGGTGGCTTCTAGCAGAGCATTCCAGGTGCATATATCTTTCACTGCATAAAGCAGGCTGCCTTTTCTTTATATTAATTTAATTTTTGTGTAGTCAGCTAGGGACAGGACCTAGCGCTTTGCAAACCCGTGGCAAGTACTCTACCACTGAGCTATACCCTCAGTTCTTTCCTTATTTGAAGGCAAAGGCTTTGTTTTCAGAGTTTCCCTATATAGCGGTAAGTTGGCCTCAAACTTGTGGTGATCCTCCTGCCTCAGCCTCCTGAGTGCTGGATTACAGGTGTGTGCTACCCCACCCAGAAAAGACAAAGTTTTCTGGGATTCTACTGGTCCTGCAGACAAAAACTTCAAACCCTGTTTTCTATTGCAGTGATTTTCAAACTGTTCCGTTGTTGCGGTGGTAGTGGTTGGCAAACGGGGCAGGGAGAAGAGGATCCTGTGAGGGCCTGGGGTGACACTTGATCCAGAAGGGGACCTAATGAGTTAGCACTTTCATTACTTCCTGTTGTCCTGACTTCAGTCATTTATGTTCCTTAAAGCAACCTTATTGTGCTCATCAGTGGACTTTACAAGTCCATTGTAAAATGCGTATAGTGAATTTATAAAGAGACTGATGCAACCAAGTGCTTCTCTTGTTTTGGCTTTTTGTGCTGTTATTAAAAAGTCCTGTCACCCACTCTGTCTAATTCAACCTGAAACCCTGGAGCAGATATGTGCACCCTAGCGAAGTGTGAAAACCATCTGATTTCTAGCACAAATGCCTCGGGCAAGTGGCTGAGTTTCCCAAGCCCAAGTTTGCTGATCTGTAGATTATGAGTACTAAGATCCACCTCGCCTATGCCTTGAAGTTGTAATGGAGGCTGATTTAAATGAGATGTTACACTGTGGAAAAGCTTATAATGTTAGCAAATCAGACTGATGGCTCTTCATTGAGGAGAACTGCGTTTCTGTCCAGGAACTTGGGACCGTTTCTGGAGAGATTTTTAGTTAATGCAGCTGGAGAGGGTGTGCTGCTGGCATATAGAGGGGACAGGCAGAGAATGCCAACCTACACCCTTCAGTGCCCAAACAGCACCTTCCACCCGCAACAGGGAGTCATCTGGGGTCCCAGTGTCACAGTGCAGCTGGCCATGGTGACACATGCCTGTCATTCCAGTGTTTGGGAGGCTGAGGCAGGAAGATGAGTTTGAGGCCAGCCTAAACTATGTAGTTCAAAAGCAGCCTGAAGTACGCAGTGAGTCCCTGCCTCAAAAAAAAAAGTCAACCCTGAAAAGGCTGAAAATCTCTGAGTTAGAAGAAAAACACAGGGAATTCGTTACGAGTTCATCATAGTCTCTCTCAGAAACCAACCTGCCCAGGTAATAAACATTACCAGGATGAGTCAGTCTGCTTTAGTTGGTTCTCTGTCCAAGATTTGCTTCCATATCACCTCCTCCCCACACTATGAGATGGTAATTTCCCCCTTTCGAATCCGTTTTCTTTCTCTCAGGGACTTGGCTCCATAAGTTTGCCAGCTTTTGTCTGCAGCTTGTCTGTCTCCAGCCTCACCCACACCGTGTTTCAAAAAAAAAAAAAATAAAAAGCATTTCTAGCGATCCCTACAGTGTGGCTCAATAATTCATTAGATCCACTAATTAGCGTAGAGGCCAGTTTGTTGAGTAATCACTGACCAGTGTACGAGCTTTGTTTGCCTGCCTGCCCAACTTCCAAGGGTTTTGTCTTCCTCAGCAGGAACTAACCTAAGATTTAAAACAGCAGTGATTGGGTGCACCAGAAATTAAACGCACAGTGGGCCTGAGCCCCATTGCAGCCTTGTGTGCTGTCACTGTGGCACTAAATACAGCATCTCAGGGAAGCAAATAAATGTGCTTTATAAAGAAAACAGCTGTAATTTCCATGCCATAATTTAAAGGCACATCGGGGGTCGTTCAGGAAACAGACACGGGTCAGAGAGCAGAAAGGTCAGTGCAAGCCGCACACAGGAGGGAGGAGCTCCCACCAAAAGGATTGTGGAAAACACATAACGAGCTGAAAAGAGGGAGTTTTGATCTTTTATATAAGCCAAACAATACATGTTTGGGAGACCAGTGAACTCCGAAGCCTACAAGATAAATTTCTTTGTGTGGATCAAAATCCTTTGTGTTTCGTCCAGAAGAATAGAAGTGGATGCTCAGAAGCTCTTTGATTGCAAGGTGTGGTCTTGGTGAAAGGCCACGCTGCTGCCAGGTGGCTGGACATTTGGAACCCACTGCAGAGCATCCAAACAGTGTCTCTGCGCTGGAGAGAAAGTCCCGGTTAACTCAGGGGCTGCTTGCAAAGACGGAGCACCCAAAGAGCCAAGGAGAGAGGTGCTCTCTGGGCCGTGGCACTTCTTTACGGGGAATTAGGAAGTTTGCTAACAGCTTTCTTGGTCCATTTTGCTGAACAGTAGTGAAGTTGGCTGTGTCACAGCATTAAAATGCCAACATAATGTTCTCATTTTGTAGGATTGCTTCATATTTTCTCCTGCTTCTTCTTCTTCTTTTTTTTTTTTTTTTTTTTGCGGTACTGGGGATCGAACTCAGGCCCCTGCGCTTGCTAGGCAAGCGCTTATTCCACTGAGCTATATCCCCAGCCCACCTTCTTTTTTTTTTTGAGACAGGGTCTCCCTATGCAGTTCAGGCTGAGCTTGAGCTCACTTCGTAGCCCAGGCTGCTCTTGAACTCGCAGCGATCCTCCTGCCTCAGCCTCCCGAGTGCTGGGATTACAGGCATGCATCACCATGCCCGGCTTCTCCTACATCTTGAGAGATCTTTAAGAACAGAAAAGTTGTGGGGTGGCCCTGAATCAAGGCCAGCAGTTTTCTGTAGCTGTTGGTTTCAAGCAGGTGCCTAAAGTGGTATCTTTCTATGGTCTGTTGGCCATTTCAGAACTTTAGAAATGTAATGGTCAATTCATTAGAAAGTAACAAATAACTAAATAAATTTTACGAGAGGACTTAAAGATGGCGACCGGGTAGGCAGCAGAGAGAGAACCTCCCGGAGGAATGCCACTCAGACAAAGGAATATAGGAATATAGCAACATGTGAAGGACAGAAGGGAAAGAGGTGGGTATCCTGAACTCAGGAAGGATCTGAAAGGGGAATTGAAGCCCTTGGAAAGACTAAGCAAAACCTCTGCTGGAGGAAAGGATCGGAGGTCCCCCTGGCGCAGTTGGAGGGAGAGGAGAAGGAGGAAGTCACCCCTCCAAGCAAACCCATGGCCCGCGCCCTCGTTCCAGCATTTGCAGCTTCAGCTTCAGAGGCCCACGCTCATGGAAGCCTTCCAACTCGGCCAGGGGAGAGCAGAGTTCCAAGAGCTGGTCCAGGGCTGGAGAGGGGAGGGCGCAGCCAGGAAAGGAGGCAGTGGCGGTTGGGAACAGTTGTCGAACCCAGTGTGAGAATGAGAGGTTGCGACAGCCACTGGGGCAGAGTCCCTACCCTGCGGCGACTTTCCTGATCAGTGCCTGGAAAGAATCAATGCAACTAGTACACAGCCCACCACACCTGCCTCGAGGTGGTGGCCCTCTCCCTCTCTGCTGGGTGAGAGGCTACCGGCAGAGAGCAGCAGGGAGCCTCAGCGGTGAGCGCGGCGGCTCCCAGGGATCCGGCCAAGGAGTGGATGGGGGCTCCAGCACCGCAACGGGAGGGAGATGCTGATGGAGGTGGATTGCGTGGCTCCACGCCCTTCTCACTTCAACATCAGGCAGGAAGCACGAGCTGGGTTGCCGGGCCTCAGCTCCCACCCTGAACTAGGACCTTGAGTCTCAGCAGCTTGAGCAAGCATCGCCTGTTCCTGGCAACAATGGGACGAATCCACGGTCTTCAGGACTCACCCCAAACTATTAATGTGAGCACCAAGAGGGTCTCCTTACAGCTTGCACATATGAACCTTGCATGAACCCATAGCAACAAATTAGATGAAAAGCAGCAGACCTGGAGTCTGAAAAACAACAACATACTCTATGCAGCAGACCCGAGAAAATCCTCCAACTCTATTCTAGAACTAATCTTTAAACTCAGTTCATACCCTGAACTAACACAGTGAGAATGGGCTGGGGAGATTTCAAGCCCTTATACCAAGCATCGTAAGTTCGTCCAATGCCCAGCTTGAAGGGGTGGGGAATGGTAATACTGGAGATCAGGAGGTGGGAGGAGGAGAAGAAAGGGCCTCCGGCATCGAGGCAACGGGACAGAGCCGAACAGGTCACCGAGGGCACCCCGACGAGGGCACGTGCCCCGTGGCTGCTCAGCTGTGGGCCCCGCGGCTGTTCCACAGTGGGCCCCACTGAGGGCGCCCCATGGACTGGACCCACCCCCACCCATAGCACAGTGACAGGGGGGAGCCGGGCAGTCCGCTGTGAGCATAGGTGCTTTTCCACCTCCGACCACGGCAGTTTGTATACACCCATGTATGCTACAGTATAGTCTGAGGCAGCTATATCTCTTCCCATGGTGAGAGTCCAGGGGTATAGATAAACCCAGGAATACAGTTGTCATCACAGGGAGGATGACTGATTGAGTGGTAGGGCAACGGAGATGAGGAAGGAGAAAATTGAATGATCAAATGGGCCATCATCTGTGTAACTGAATAACATGTGAAGGTAACATTATGTAGGACAGCGTCCAGAGCTAATTCCCTTCTATGTTCTCTATAATTTGTATTTCCTCAATCGTTTTTGTATTAACAGAAGTGAAGATAACTTTATATTATGCAGTATCCAGTGCTGATTCCCTACTATCTTCTCTATAATTTGGTATTTCCTTTAATGTTTATGTGTTAACTAATGTGAAGATAACATTATGTAATACAGTGTCCAGGGCTAATTCCCTACTATGTTCTGTATAATTTTGTATTTTCATTATTGTTTATGGCTTATCCTGGTTCGTGTGTCTCCATTCTTTTGTCTTTAAAATAAAAAAAAATTGCTGAACCTAACAAAAAAAAAAGTTGTGGGGATTTTTGTGATGTTAGGATAAACTGAGGCACAGTTGAAACCACAGACAGGCAAAGTTTAAGCGACCTGTGAGAACTTTATTACAGACTGGGTACAGATAGGCTAAGGATGAAAAAACCATTGACCCCCAGCAAGGGGCTAGGGCATGTTTTATAGGGGAGTTTAGGTAGGGGAGCAGGGTGGTACAAAACTTTGAGTCTCTGAGTGGGGTGTCTAGAGCTAGGTGATGGACAGGGCAGTGTCGGGTCCAGGGCATCCTGGCAGGCACAGCATGTCTCCTGTGGCTTTTCTTGGAATCAGCTGTGTGCAGGTTGAAGTGTGTGGGGCACCTTCCCGCTTCCTGTTGAACTCTGTCCTCCTGCAGATGTGAATAACAGCTCTGCTTGGGGAATTTTTCTCCCCTAGCTGGGCTGGCGTCTAGTTTGGAGACCTGACATGTATGCTTCCTGCTAATGAATCCATTGGCCAATGAGCATGTATTTCTTGGACACCTACAATGTACAAAGTATGGGTGTAAGAAAAGGTTTAAGGACTTGTTTCCAATGAGTAGATGGTCTGATTAGAAGGTAAGCAGACTAAAACCAAGAACACAAGTTTTTGAAGGAGATGAGATGTCAGAATTGAGGTAAGAATGGCACTGGGGCCCAGAGAGTTTAGGGGGTGGGGGTGTGGCTGTGGAATGGGATGGACTTCAGGGCCATACAGAGGATAGGAGAGGGAGGGACATCTGGCCTGAGCCAGGGTGCAATGCCTGAATTGTGCAAGGTATTCTTGGCCAGAATGGACGGAACCTCAACTCTATGATTCTGTGAGCACCAAAAAGAAAGCTGCTTTAAAAGCAGACACTTTCGGAGTGCATCTTGTTCCCCAGGCGCAGTGCTGAGCACCAGGGATACAGCAGTCAGTTCACAATCTAGTAGGTGGAATCAGGTGTGGGTAGAAATCAGGAGGAAGTGGCAGCAGTGCAGCGAGAGCCATCAGGGTGGGGTCCACGCCTGGCGCCCAGGGCAGCTCTACAATGGATGACGGGAGGCAAGGAAAGGGGCCCCGGGGACTGTGTGGCTTCGGTGGAATCTGGACGTGGAGAAGACTAAGTGTGTGGAGGGACTGGTGGGAGGGAGCAGAAGCAGATTCTGAAGCATGTGCAATATTGGGATCCCTCCTTAAGAAACAGAATGCAAGACTACACTGTCCAGGCTGGGTGCCGTTCACTCACTCACTCTGATTCATTCATTCCCTAAGGGGCGCACACTTCCCCTACACCTGATGCACCAGGCCCTGGGACTGTAATGATGAACTAAGAGTCCTCTGCTTATTTTTGCTGGCTCTGACTTTTTGGGCAAGTCCCTCTCTTCCCTACACCTTGCTTCCTGCACCCATGAATGACTGCTCCCCTGAGAACTATTCTTTCTTTGCACATTCAGCCATTTACAAAATGTTTATCCAGGGGCTGTTTGATTTGAAGGTGTGTGCTGGACCTGGAGTACTTTGGTGGACAAGGTAGCCTCTAACCCTGCAGCAGGCAGCTTTTCGGGCTTCAGAGAGACAGACAGTGGCCCACTGGTTTGGGGATGAGCAATGGGAAGGAGCCCGGGATACTGAGTGTTGTGCCACCTGGAGACTGGAGAAGTCCTGCCCGGAGGATGGGACCTGGCGGCCCAACCTGCCCAGAGGAGGGGAGCTGGTCTCTTGAGAACTGCCAGGAGTCCAGTGTGTGTGTGTGTGTGTGTGTGTGTGTGTGTGTGTGTGTGTATGTATGTGTGTTTGGGTGGGCGGTGAGAAGAGATTTTCCGGGGAAAATAAGAGGTTTTGTAGTAGGCCAAAAGCAAAGTGGGGCCTAGTACATTGGAGAAAGAGGGTGGGTGGATGACAGGAAGTGTTCGGCAAGGGAAGTGCCTCTGTGAGGCTGTGCAGGAAATCGAAGGCCAGAAAGACCCGCGGAGGTCAAAGCCAGGGCCACAGAAGAGGCAGAGACCAAAGGCTTGAGAGGCAGGTCCAGGAAAGAGGGACCAATGGACAGACAGTGCTTCCTTCCCGGACAGTGCTTCCTTCCCCATGCTGAGGGCAACTGGCCTACATGGGCACACACAGCCCTGCTGGCTGTAGTTGGACTACCAGAATGGACTTGTTAACTGTGCGCCCTGGCCCCCCCACCAGGCTGGATACTCAGATGGCAGGAAGTACACTGCTGCGTGGTTTAGGGTTAGCAGCAGCAATTTGTTTACTTTTTGCTACTTAAACAAGCCTGGGTCTGAAACGCAGCCATTTGAGGGAACCTTCTGGAGCTGTTCTGAGGGGTCCCTTTGGGCTGAATGTTGGGCTGGGGGCTGGGCTTTGTGGCTGCTTCCAAAATCTTTATAAACTGCCACTGAAGATTTTGCTCTTTGTAGGAACCCAGTGGGCATAAATTCAGAGGCTTAAGTATGTCTGTTAAAAAGCCCCTTCTGGAAGGAAAGCTCTGCCTTTTCTGAAAGCTTGGCCTTTTCTAAGCAGGCACTTGGAGCTCACAGGGGATCCTCCCACGACCACCTGGTGGGATGCTCCAGACCTGGTTCCTCCTGCATTTGGAGGCTGAGTCAGGAGTGTGGGCTTCTGAGGAGCTCCTGGCTGTAGACCCATCTGACCTGCGGACAGCAGCTGCCTTCTGTGGGATGCACGCACCCCGGGCCAGGCACCGTGCCGGCCTCCTGCCACATTGTGCCCCTTAAGTCTTTGCAGCAGTCCTAGAGATGCTGTTGCTGTCATTCTTGTTTTTACAAACAGGAAAACTGAGGCTGGTAGTGAGTTGCCTACCATCATCCAGCTAAAGTGCAGAGAGGACCAGTTTTCATCACACGTGCACCCGCAAGCGTAGGGTAACAACTGCTTTGTAATCCAAAGAACTTATTGGCAGCAGAGACCACCATTTGTTGAGTGCTCCCCAAGTGCTAAATCCTTTTTTGTTCTCCTCATGGAGCTGGGGGGAGCCCAGGGTTCTGCACACACTAAGTGCATGCCCAACCCTAAAGATCCAAAGTCTTCTATATACGTTGACTCTGTGAGGTCCATGGTTCGAGCTTGGAAGGATGCAGCAGTGTCCCCAAGGTCATACAGAAGGCAAAGGGTAGGCTTGGGGCTTGTTGCACAGTAGCCTAAGTGAGTCCAAAGCTTGTCTTAATGGGGGAGAAGGGTCCTGTCCACAAGGGTCTGCTTCCTCCAGAGTGCACTTTCTTTCCTCAGAGGAGTTGCCAATGTAGCTGGGCAGAAAAGTCACTGCAATGCACACATACCAAGGAGCTGCCTGAACGAGGCAGGTGCATGCAGGACAAGGGGGCAGCCCCCACAGAGTTCACTGCTGTGAGAGCTGGGACGAGCAATGCACCTGCAGAATGGCAGGGAGGAGGAGGAAGGTCATTTCCCATATGGAACGTGGCCTGATGAGCAATTGGACACCCTGAGCAAGGTGAGCAATTGGACACCTTGGGTTTAGGTCCATCTGAAGGGGAATCATGATGTATGAGGTGTGATCCAAAAATACAGTGGATTTTAGTATTAAAAAACAAGTTATTACAGTAAAAGACACGTCACCACTCATCTTTCTCAAAATCCTCTCCCTTGTTTCAAACACATTTATCCCATTGTTCTTGCCACTTTCTGCTGCAGCTCCGGAAGTGCTCTTTCATGGGGGTCTTTAGTTGTGCTACCTCCAGTCCTGAATGGATTCAGAATGTTTCCCTTCATGGTCATTTTGACTTTGGGGAAGAGCCAGAGGTTACAGGGTGCCAGATCCAGGGAGTAAGTGGCTGTGGACACAGCGTCATGTTTTACGAGCCTGCCTTTCTGTTGGATGGCTCTTGGCAGCAGCTTGCCCTGTATTTTTGATCGCACCTCATAAAGACTCTCAGGAAAGGGGCTTTCCAGAACTACTTCACAAAGTGGCAAGAGAAGAAAAGGAAAAGAAGGTGGTGAGAGTGACGGGAGTGGGAGGATTCTGAGGGGGATTCATGGCAATGTGTCTCACTATGAAAGTTTCTTACAAATTTAAATGTGCACCGTACATTTTGATCACTCCTTGTAAAGGAAGCCGCAGCGGGCGCTCAGCTAGGAGAGGGACACTGGGGCTGCTTACAGAGCCCGTGCTTTGGGTGACACCACTTCAGTTTTGAGAGGAGACACAGTAGAAAGCAGAAAGGAGCCTGGCTCCTTGGCTTCCCACCGAAGCCTGGATTGGGGGTTATTTGAAATGTGCGCCTCCACTAGCCGGGCAGTGGGGGGTGTCTTGGGCGACTCCTCTGCCCAGGCTGACCAGCATGGCCTCAGCCTTTCAAAGACAAGTGCCCCTCCTCACCTCCCACCCGGCACCCGTTTTTCTCCCCACCCCCTAATCAGAGAGCGAGAAGTGTTACCAGATTAGCGCCAGCAATGAAAAGCACAGTCCCGCTCACCCTCGCAGTTAGTTAGCATTTAGATAGACTGGGAAGGGGGCCCGCGCCATGGGCATCAAAGCCCCGTCTCGGGTGGCCAAGGGGATTAATTTCTTTAACCAACAGGGCTGATCTGGCCTAACTCATTACCCTGCCTTGTCAGTGTGGATATTCGAGTCCATTGAAGATTATACCGTTTAGGCCGGTCCCTTGTTTTCAGCCCAAACCGGGGCTATTCAATTGCACATTCTTGCCGTAGCCTCCGTCAATACTCGGCGGCCTGAGGTTCTAATTCTGCTTCATTTAAACTTCATCAACTTTTCCAATCAAGTGGAAGGATCCGAAATAGGCTCTGTGAGCAGAAAGGCCCGATTCCCTTTGTCAGATAATTTATTCTGTCCCCCCACCCCTCGCTCCCTTTCTCTCTCCAGCCCTGCACTGCCCCAGTCCCCCCTCTGGCGCCCCCTCCCCTTATCCCTGAAAATGAGATTACAGTATTTAAATGACTATGGTAATCAATCTAGGGACCCCGAGCTAAGATTGAGGTTAATTTTTCTTAGCAGAACAAAGAAGCGTGATACCTTTGGGGACCTGAAGGTAAAATCTGGGTTTCTTGCTTGTGTGTTTCCTCCCCCCGCCCCGAAACTGCAGTTTTAGGAGTTTTTTCTTGTTAGTAACTAGACACCAAATGTGATTTTTTTTTCAAAAAAGGCAGCAGCCCCTAAGAGAGCAGAAATGTAATTTTGAGCCAATAAACAACTAACGGCCTTCAATCAACACTTTTAATAGAAAAAAAGTCACACAATATGAGTACAGATCTAACGAAAGGGTGATCGTTTACCTTATTTATTTTTAAACACACACACAGAATAATTCCCCACTGTATTAGAACTAGTAATTACAGCCACACTGTGCGCCGGTAAACTTTTGAATGAAAAATCTTGTCACCCTGGTGGGTCGTCTCCCTGGCAGCTTTTGCTACTGTGAAAGTTGCTGCTATGAAAGTTTTGTCATGTTCTGGCTAATTGGAAACTGGGTCATTGCACCACTGAAAGTCTACATGAAAGTGACTTGCTCGATCGTTACCTGAAGCACCCAGGAACCAGCCAGTCCTTTTGTGGGACCCACTCCTCCCCACCCCGGCTTCTAAAATAGAATCAAAATGAGTACATTCCTTTGTCTTCCTCTGCTATCTTATCAGAGCTGTTTTACATGCTGCCACCTGACGATGTTATCTTTTATTTGTGTCAGGAGAAGGGATTTGACAAGTTCAGTATACAATGTTCATTTGGCAAGGCAAATTTTTCATACCAATTTTGAGTTAGGAAATGAAACAATCTTTCAACGGAATGAGCAACATCAGTTTTGGACAGACTTATATTATGAGAGAGAGGATTACGGAACTTTATTTCCTCGCAGGATCCTGAGAAGTCTAATACATTTTATGAAAAGTAGGGTTTGGTTTCCACACATGCGCCCAGTTAGGAGAAATGGGAAACAGCCCACGTCTTCAAATAGGAAGCCCTCAAATTACATCCCCCTTCCGGCTCCCTACAAGTTATTAAAAGGCTAGAATAAATTGTTGCTTTTCTATATTATAATGATTTTGTTTCAAGCCCTTTAAACTGTGGGTGAGTTCCTTACAGCTGTCTGCGTTTGCAAAGCAAAATACTTAATAACCATCAAGCTGAAACCGCACCTAAACCTTACACGGCCCTATTTGCCAAGAGCGAGCCCACCCTCCCCAACCACTTTCCATCTCTGCCTGAAAAGGGAAACTATCTCGCCCTTCGTGCTACCAGACTCATTTGGGGCAGCAGTTTATGGTGACGTTTTTCTTTCTTAAAGCAAATATTGACTCACCATGGGGAAATTAAAACTCCATTAGGCATTGCTACATTGTACAGCAGGCTGCGTTAGAGCAGTCAAGCTGCTATTAATTGGTTTTCTTTCTCAGGAATAATTGAGGGAGAGCAGAGAGGAGGGGGAGAGGGAAGATGGATCGAATCTATAATTTCTTACAATGACACCATCTAAATCAGGAAAGGTGATCACTCCATGGTTATTAATCTAAAGAGGATGCTGCCTAGTAATGGGATGCATTTATCAATATAAAAAGCCTCCAGGTGAGTTGTTTCCTGGCTGGGGAGAGTACATTTTAAAACACAGGTGTGCCAGCCTTGCCTAGTTTTGGGCAACTCGGAACTGGCTCCTTGAAATGTGAAGTCCCAGTTCTGCTACCCGGTGCCCTGGATAGCCTGCTCACTGCTTCCTCTGCACCCAGAGAGCGGCCTCTCCTTCCTTCCTGCATCAGCCCTTCCCACGGTTCCCAGCGGAGCCTCAATCACACTGCTGCATCCAGATTTCAGGCTTTGCCCTCCGCATTGGTGTCCTAGGCCGCCACTGACAAACAGCCACTTCAGGCCGAGTGAGTTAAGAACAGATATTTCTCACCTCGCAGCTCTGGGGGAAATCTAAAATCAGGGCTCGGGCAGGGCTTCGCTCCTTGGCTGGAGACGACATCTTTATGTGCACATGACACCCTGCCTGCACATGGGTCTGTGTAGATCTTTTATTGGTAGCCATACTGTGAATCAAACACATAGCCTTCTCACTGAGCTACATTCCTAGCCTTTAACAAAAAACCAAAAAGCAACTTTATTTTGAAACAGAGTCTCGCTAAGTTGCTAAATTGACCAGACTGGGCTCAAACTTGTGATCTTCTTGCCTCAGCCTCCCAGAGTGCTTGGGGTGTCAGGGGTGCACCGCCATGCCCAGTCAGATCTCTCTTTATAAGGACACCAGTACAGTGCATTGGGGGTTTACTGTGTGTGCTTGGTCGTGAGACCTCATATTGACTAATTATCTTTTTTTTAGTTTGGCTTTTTGAGACAAGGTCTCCATATGTAGTTGAGACTGACTTTGAACTCGCTATATAGCCCCAGGCTACCCTTGAATTCGTGGTGATCCTCTTGCCTCAGCCTCCCAAGTGCTGGAATTATAGGCGTGCATCACCATGCCCGGCTTGACTAATTATCTTGGTGATGAGCCCACTTCCAAATACGGTCATATCCTGAGGTAGTGGGAGCCAGGACACCAGCATAGGAATTTGGGGGCAATACAGTTCAACCGCTAACTTTCTCCATTGACCTTTTGGCTCATATGTACTGGGCACTAGACCCTGCACAACTGGGAGGAAGAGACTCACTCCGGTGACCCTGGCAATGAGTTCCCTCTGCTGTAGCTGAAGAGATGACAAGGGGACCATTCTCTTGGCATCCATGGTTCTAGGGCCTGAGACTGAGGCCTTCAGGGGGCACTGTTGGGGGGGCTGGTAATTCACCACGCCCACACACATTCGCATCTCCTGCTGACAAGGCTGTGGTGTGTTGGTCACCACCACATCACAACATGGAACCCACCCTGTCCACACACCCACATCAGTCAGTCTCACAGCAGGGCATCTGTGGCCATCAGATTCCACTATGTCCCATTTATATGTGATTGCTTTGGGCTTGGGTGGCATTTTCGTGCTGAATTTGAGGAGGCTGTGGCGAGGATTCACCTTTACAGCTCCGTGGTCTCCTCTCCAGAGCAGTGAGAATCTCTTAGAGGTTGGACAGTGACATCTGTTCTTGCGTGTCTTGGTTACTTTTCTTTAGTTGCTGAGACAAAATACCCAATGCCAAAAATGAAGGAAGGAAAGGTTTATTTAGCTTACATTTTGTGGAGGTTTCAGTCCATATTTGGCTCGTTCTGAGGCAGAGTGGCACATGGCAGCGGGCAAACTGTTCAGGGCAGCAGAGCACAGCAAAAATAACCAGCAAAAGGGAGGAATGGCTACAAGCAGCCTCCTTCTCTCCTCTACCTTGTAAACAGCCTGCCCCCACCCAGGGGCGTGTAGCTCTCACACAGTCTCCATGCCCTCCTCTTCCACAGGCTCAGGATGTGTACAAAGTAAGCACCCTGGCTTCCTGCTCAATCACATAGTTAATCTTTTAAACTTCCCAAATTAACACAATAAACAACATCCCAAAAGGGTAAGGGCATGTCCTTTTCACCCCAAGATTTACAACTGCTGAGTTACTCAGCTAAACATCCAGACTCCCCAAGTTGACACAATGTATCAACCGTAACATTGTGCCTTCTGGGTGCTTTTGCCTTGCTATTATTGTTCTTTAGCCCTTAAGTATGGCTAGCTGGGGTTACTAACCATTTGTAAGGTGCTCCCGGAGAATAGACTACAACATGCTTCTTTTTTTTTCCTCCCAAAGACCTATTCATTATCCATCCTTCCACCCATCCATCCATTGTTTTATTAGTCAACAGATACTTTACAGAATATCTATCATGTGTGCCAGGCACTGGATCAGGCATTAGGAAGGCACTGGTGAGCAAAATTGACAAGGCCGTTGCTCTGTAGAAGCTTATGGCCTATCAGGCAAAGGGACATTAATCAAAGACTCATAAATAAATGTAAAGTCAAAAGTGGGAGAAGAGTGAGGGAGAAGTTCATGATCCGGGTCATCTAGCTGGGAGACTTCACCTGGTGGGGAGGTCAGGAAGGGTTTCTTGGAGGAAGTGAACATTGGGCCGAGATTTGAATTAACGGGGAGGAATATGTGTGACAGGGAGATGGAAGCGGGTGAAAGACTCTTGAGGGACTTGGAAGAACATGTGCAAAGAGCCTGTGGTGGGCAGGAGGCATGGGAATGTGAACTTCTAAATACTGGAGAAGGCTGGAGCAGCTTCATCAGAGGTGGTAGAGGAGACTATCAGGCAGAGATCTTTGTCTCCTGGGACTGGATTATGCAGGATCTTGCTGGATGCCAGTTAGAGTTTGATCTTCAGCCCAAGAGGAATGGGGAGCCAGTAGATAAATGGGGAGTGACTCTCGGCTGGAAGGAGGGGTGGGAACCTCCCCCTCCTTGGTCACTGTGCACCCAAAATGTTCCTACACACATATCCTCCCCGTACTGGGGATTGAACCCAGGGTCTTTGCACTGAGCTACATCTGCAGTCCCTTATTTGTATTTTCATTTTGACACAAGATCTCACTAAGTCACTAAATTGCCCACATTGGACTAAAACTTATGGTCCTCCTGCCTTAGCCTCCCAGAGTGCTAGGATTACAGGCGTGTACCACCACAGCCAGCTCCTACATGCTCTGTAAGCCTTAGAAGTGTCTCTTCCAGAAACTGCTTCCTTACCTCCCAGTGTGTTGTGTATGCCACTGTCAGCTGACACACTGTTGAAGGGGCCCTTTCTACGTCTCTCTCCAGGCAATGAACATCAAGCATCTCTAGGCAAACACCCACTTCCTGAATTCCTTATCACAAACTCTTGGCCAGTGTCTGGGATGCAGTGGGCGCTCTGCAGTGTTTCCTGAATAAAGGGGCGAATGTGTGTGGGGAGGATGCTGGTGATTTAGGGCCTCCTCAGTGATGGGCTGTGAGAGGCCTCAGGGAGCAAGAGGTGCATGTACTGCTGGCCCTGGTTCTTTCTTGAGGGGCTACAGCACAAGCCCAGCACCTTAAAGAACCCTCATTACCTACAGGGCAGAATACAGATTCTGAAGAATTGGGCAAAACTGGTTTTTGCCTGAATTACGAGTTATTCTTCACCATAGAGATGCTCCAATAACACTTAACCTCGTGTTGCTTGCAGCCTGTCTCACATCCTGTCAGGCATCCCTGCCACCCTCCAGCTGGATCCCTGCCCCACTCCTTCGATGGGTTTAGCAGTGCATCCTCACCCCAGAGTCCCCATTTGAATGCCGACTCTCCTGGGCCATCACCCCTGACCCTGCTGGCAGATTTGGGCTCTCCTCCCTTGTTCTGTGTGCACAGTTCCCCTTGACAACGGCCTCAGCACATTGCAGACCTCTCTGTACTTGTCTGTCTCTCTGTGGACAGGGAATGTTTCTTTTTCTTTGTATATTCCAAGAACTCTGAACAGTGCCTGGCATATAATAAGCATTCAATAAATGTCTGTTAGCTGAGTGGCCTTTTCTTTTTGCTCTTGTTTTCAAAACCTCAAATTCTTTCCCCATAACAATTTTTTTTTAAAAACATGATACGACGTTCGTTGATCCCTCTTAAGGAATGAGTTGTACTTTTTAAGTATTCTTCTGTTTGCCTTATTAACTGTTTCCTCAAGTGTGAGGGTATTTTTTTTTTAATGCTAATGTCTTTTCTCAAATATTTGGCTAGTGTTTGTTGTGTTCAGACTCACAGTCACCGTGCTGTAAATATTTGAATATTTCTCTCCTGACTGTGGTCCGCCACGAATGCTGGTGGGGGAGGGGCGGGATGGATCGGAAAGCCGGTTGAAGAAGTAGGAGTTTGCCTTCCCCGTAAGGGCAAACTTTGGAACAGACGGCTACACGAGGGTACTTCCTATAGCTCCTCTCCATGCTCAGTGCTTATGTCTGGTTACAGACACCAGTGTGGCCCTCTGTTCAGCGAAAACTTGGAAGGAGAGACACTCTGTCAACCTGGCTGTGCAGAAAGCAGCTCCCCGCGTAGCCCACGACTACCGCCCAGAGCCCCGCCCTCTCTTGTGTGTGCTGAACTAGGGCTGGGGATATAGCTCAGTGGAATAAACACCTGCCTAGCAAGCGCAGGGGCCTGAGTTCGATCCCCAGTACCGCCAAAAAAAAAAAGTTGTGTGTGCTGAACTGGGCCTGGCCTTATCTTGCGCACTACTGGCTCTGCAGCGTTCATCGACACATATCAATGGTGAAGTGTCCTCTGGGTTTGCCTTTCTGTATGTCTGAGTCTGTCTGGTATCCACCATTCAGAAAACTCTCAAAATTCCTGGTTCATTGACAGAGCTCATTCTTGTTGCCAAAAAGAAGTTGGATTTTCTCCTTCTGAAAAGTACTTTGACAGCATTTGGGGAGGTCAAAGCATATGCAGACATGTGTGCTCAGTTCTCTCCTTTGATATTCTCCTTCCTGGGACTTTGCAGGCATGATACTTCATGATGAAGGCAGTGATTCATCTTGCCAACTTGACTGGCTTGAGAGACACAGAGGACATTTGTAAAGCACACTGCCGGGCAGGTCATGGAAACGTGACCTTGGGGAGTATTTCCCGTCCCAGGTCTCTTCTCCTGCAGGTCTCCCCCTGTGCTCTGCTTCCTGGCTGTCTTGAGGTTAGCAGTCAGCTGCTTTCCCCTGCCACACCTTTCTAACCTGGTATTTCTGCATTGGAGCCAGCCAACCAGGGACCAAACCCCCGAAACTGTGAGCCAAAATAACCCTCTCTTCCTTCAGATTGCGTGTGCCGAGTATTTCATGCCAGCAGCAGAAAGCCGATCAATACAATAAACAAGGGAGGAACATTTAGCAAATCATAGTTTAAAGGTAATTAACTATATTTACCTTAAAAAAGAGTTGTAGAAACTACCTTAGTAAGTAAGTATCCACTCATAAGTTAAATGCAGCAAAGAATGTTCCCATTTTTCCTAATGACCAGAGCTACCCTAAAAAGGAGGAAATGGGAAAATATTTTCTTGCTGTGACTTGAAGAACAGCCTTTTGTTGGTCTGCCAAGGTACTAAGAATCACAACCAGAAGCCCTCTCTGGAGACCTCTGGGGTATCATCAATGTGTCAGGTGGAAGAGGAAGCATAGCAAGACCTTTGTTGCTGTGCTGCTTGAAATCGAGCCCAGGGCCTTGTGCCTCCTAAGTACACACTTTATCACTGAACTCCACCCCAGCCCCAGCCACTTTTACTGCACAACAGAAAACTTGTTCCTTAATTGTGGCATAGAAAGCTCCTATTAGGCCAGTGCTCCCAGACATAACATTTATAAACTCTAAAATATTTTCTAAATTCTATACTGGAAAGTGGACAATTGCAAGCAGGCGCGCAGCAGGCACATGAAGGTGTCCACACATAGAACAGCAGGTGATGATTTTCCTATTTTAAAAATGACTTTTATCGGGGCTGGGGATATAGCTCAGTGGAATAAGCGCCTGCCTAGCAAGCGCAGGGTCCTGAGTTCGATCCCCAGTACCGCCAAAAAAAAAAAAAAAAAATTTAAAAAATGACTTTTATCCAAAGAGCAGACTAAAGTTACTGCTGCACAACACATATAGAATTCAGGGGGAAATCTGGTTCTGTGAGACCTGTGTTGAAGAAGCTGTGGACAGAGTTTTGTGAGGTGACCACAGTCATTAGAAGTCAGTGAATGAGCTCTGCCTAAGTCTCATGGGGAAGACTAGAAACTCCAACTGAGGCTAAAAGAGCTGAATTTAAATTTGAATGTTGTCCATTGCAGAAAAGGTAGTTTGCAATTTGAGTTCAACCAGGTTAACTTCCTAAACCAAACAAAACGGTAAACAAAACAGAATCCAGAGCCTCTACAGTGCATCAGTCACAATGTCCAAGGTATGCTTAAAAATCGCCTGACGTAGGAAAAAGCAGCAAGCTGGGCGTGGTGGCGCATGCCTGTATACAATCCCAGCACTCGGGAGGCTGAGGCAGGAGGATCGTTGTGAGTTCAGGACCAGCCTGGGCTACAAAGTGAGCTCAAGGCCGGCCTGAACTACATAGCGAGACCCTGTCTCATAAAGACACAAAAAGAAAAAGGACAATATGTTCACAAACAAGTGAGAAGATAGGGAAAAGAGACAATAAAAACGAAATGGAAAAGTGAAAGTGAAAAACACAATATCTGAAATTTGAAAAACCACCTAATAGCCCCATAGCAGAATCGAGGTAACAGAAGTCAGTGAGCTGGAAAATATATCAAGAAAAATCATCCAGCTGAGAAACAGAGGCTAGAACAATAGACTGAAGAAAAGTGGATCGGTTTCAGGGGCCGGTGAGGGGCTGTCCAAGTCTTAAGAGTTGTAACTGAAGTCTAGCGTGTGTAACCAAATTTCTCCAGATTTACGCAGAAGACACACACTTCAGCAAGTCTCAAGCAGGGTTTCTTGAAAAATAGTAAAACCACAAACATGAATGGCAGAGTTGAATTGCTAGGAACCAAAATAAAGATTTTTTTTTAAATCAAAGAACAGTAATACAGCGTACACAGGGGAAAAGTAATTCACATGACCACTGACTTCATACAAGAAATGAGGAACGAGTACCACAGCCTGATGCAGACTACCTTGTTAGAATTTCTGGTTCTTTGAAAGAGTGGCAGGGCCCCACGTGGTGGCACACACCTGTAATACCAGCACTTGGGAGGCTGAGGCAGGAAGATTATTGTGAGTTCAAGGCCAGCCTGGGCTACAAAGTGAGTTCAAGGCCAACCTGAACCACACAGTGAGACCCTGTCTCAAAAAGACAAATAAAATAAAACAAAATAATAAAAGAGCAGCAGGGGATTTATAATACCAACACGGGCGCTTCAAAGGGCAAAGGGGTAGGTACCCAGCAACAAGCAAGTGGAGTTTGTGGGCTTTGATGTGAGGGGCAGATGATTGCAAATACATATTTGAGGTTTTCACCTTCTTGTCTTGCTGGGATCTGGACCTGCCCATGGACTTGGGCTTGGGCTTTGGGCATGGACAGATCTGAGTCTTTTTTTTTTTTTTTTCTTTGTGGTACCAGGAATCAAACTCAGGACCTCGCAATTGCTAGGCAGATGCTGTGCTGAGGAGCTGCATCCCCGGCCCTAGATCTACATCCTAATCCTCCACAGCTACTTGCTATCTACTGAGCTTCACAGGCTTACTTTATATCTTCAGT
Source organism: Dinomys branickii (assembly GCA_004027595.1). Lineage (NCBI taxonomy): Eukaryota > Metazoa > Chordata > Mammalia > Rodentia > Dinomyidae > Dinomys > Dinomys branickii. The sequence continues at coordinate 317 of PVLD010022083.1, read as the reverse complement.
CGTCAGTGCCCGTCCCTCAGAGGGATGGTCGTAATCCTTTCCAAGTGGGGTTGTTGAGGAGATTAAATGAGATAAATGCACATACCGTGGTAAAAATATACAGTGTTTATATTTTAAAAAACTGATTACAGTAAAAGACACATTGCCATGAACTTCCCTCCAAAATAGTCCTTCTTCTTCTTCTCCTTCTTCTCCTTCTTCTCCTTCTTCTCCTTCTTCTCCTTCTTCTCCTTCTTCTCCTTCTTCTCCTTCTCCTTCTTCTCCTTCTTCTCCTTCTTCTCCTTCTTCTCCTTCTTCTCCTTCTTCTTCTTCTTCTT
>PVLD010022082.1:0-30046 GCA_004027595.1 Dinomys branickii | reverse complement strand
GGATGGATGAGTGGGTTGATGGATGGATGGGTGGGTAGATGGGTGGGTGGGTGGATGGGTGGATGGATGGGTGGGTGGATGGGTGGGTGGATGGGTGGCTGGCTGGATGGATGATGGATATATAGAGATGATGCCATGGAAGATGGGATTCAAAGGAGAAACAGATTTCCTACAATTATGGAATTCAAGAAAACTCTGTAGAAAAAGTAGCCTTGGAAAAATTAGAATTGGGTAGCTAGAGAGTAGAAGGGGGATTGGGAAAGGTGCCTTCTGGTGATGACATTTTGTCATTTCTGATTCAATTCCAGTTTTTCTCTCCCTCCCTTCCTTTCAACTAAGGAGTATGGCTGGTATGTTTGGCAACATGTGGGTGCATTTCTTTGTTTGTCACAATGACTGGGTGGGTGTCAGAGAAAACTGCTGCTTTTCGTGGGATGTTGGCCAGGGTCATTAAATACACTGCAACAAAGAATTGTCCTATCCATTCACTAATAGTGACCCCATGGAGAACCACCAGCAGGTGAAAGAAGCATCATAAATAGATTTACTATGTCATAAAGAAATTGCTGACACAGACATCTGCCCGCATTTTCTGCTTCTGTCAGCCAATTCAAGCGATATGACCCCCACACACAGAAGGCAGCGAGGGAGTGAGTCTGGCAGCCCACAGTGAGGCACAGGGCACTGCAGAGCAGAGAGTGGGCTGGTCAGCAGTGATTCAAGCTTGGTCTTTCAGGAAAGAGGGTTTGGTGACGGCTTTTGATCAGGGGAGTAAACTTGCCATATGTGTGCTTTGGGAAATGCCAAATCCCTATTTTTGAAGTTTTAAGGTAATTCAAATATGAAGTGAAAGCAAGTTAATTTTTTAAAACTTTATCCTGGCTTTACTTCAGAAAAAGGAACAAGATCTTTTTCTTAATTCTTCAGATTTAAAATATGTTTTAAAAGCAAATTATTCAAGTTCTTCTAAGACAATAGATTTGCCATTTAAGAAAAGACAGCCAAGATGGATTCTTACCTCATGTCACATGTTAGAGATGGCTCCAAGAAATAAACATAAGAAATTTATAAAAGTATTATGAGAAAATATAGCTGCATGCTTAAGGAACCTTGAGATAGAAGCCTTCTCCTATGGTGAGCTGTAAAACCCAGGGACCAGAAAGTATAAAATAGATAAACTTTAAATTTCTGTATGACAAAAGATATAAAATTAAAAGACTAGAAGTGGCCATAGCATACACAGCAGACAAAAATTATTTTCCAGATAATCCATAAAAACTTCTATAAATTAATAGGAAAAATTATTATAACCGAAGTAGAAAAATAGACAATGAGTAAGTCAAAAATTCACAGAAAAAAAGTCACAAATCATGAAAACCTGATTGTGGCGTATATCTCAGGTTGACTTCCTGAGCTGCGTCCCACAGCCTGCAGTTGACCCTGCTGACTACTGGATTGTGGCACGCCAACATCTGTAATTGCAAAGCTCTCTCAGAGCCGAGCTTCTGCATGTGGCTCGGCTCCTTTCCATTCAGTACACCCTCTAGATAATACTAACCAATGGCAAAGAGGCTTTATCCTTGACTTTTGCACTTTGGTTTGAGTTTTTCTTGCACCAACAAAGGCAAAGACTTCAGGGTGTGCCTCTGGTCTTCAGCTGTCATGTTTGTTGTGAACAAGATGTGAGCATCCACTCTGCACTCGATGTATTGTGTTCCTGGAGACCAGGTACGGCTGGAACCTTTGGGTTTCCAGGCTTGGTTCTGTAGTTGAGCCCTACCTTCCCAATCCTTGATTCCAGGTACGGATGTGCAAGAAGCTCCCTCGGCAGGCGCATTCTAAGCTGGAGCTTTAGGGGTCAGTCCCAGACACTCAACCTAGAATTGCCATTTTGCCTTATCTGACAAAATCTCAAATGCACAATTCTAAATGGTAACTCTCTTTCTACATAAACCAGCATGACTTCTGCCTTCTGTAGCTGAACTCCAACATATTAACACACATGCAGATTAAACCAGCAATGCTTTTATTTCTCATTCATTAGAATGTCAACACTTAAAAACAAAATCAAAGGACTCAGTGTTGGTGAGGGAGAGGGAATAGGTGTCTTGTAGGCTGTATCTGGCAGCAACTGTTCTGCAGAACAGCTGGGCAGCATCTACCCAAAGGTTAAATATGCATCACACCTAACCTAGCAACTCCATCTCTAAGGATCTGTCCAAGAGATACATTGGCTCGTGTCCCTAAGGAACTCTTTCCCAAGGGTTTTGATTGCATCATTGTGAGTTATGGACAAAATAATAAAGAACTACAATGTCCATCGAGAAAGCATCATTAAGGAAACTATTCTGCAATCACTCTTTGGAATTCCCTACAATAGTCAAAGAATGAGACAGAACTGAGTTCTGAGATGAAAATATTTCAGACATCTTTCAAGTGAAAATTCACAATGTGGTATGTATAATATGATCTCATTTATGTCTCAAAATACGTATGACAAAAATTTATATTTGGATCTAAACATGTGTACATCTGCACAAACACAAAGGTCAGGCAGAGGATGGGGAGGGTGGGGGAGGAGGGGTCCATGCCTGGGTTTTGCTTTACCCTGGACTTCTGCGCTGTCTGAATGTTTGAAAAGAATATATTCACTCATTATGTAAACATATAAATTGAACACTTCAAAAACAATTTGTAAGCAAGATTCCAACTATCAAATATTAAGCAAAGGACATATATCTATTTAGAAAGGGAGAGGTGGGGGTAGGGACAGAAGACAAATACGAAAAAGTATAGAGCTTTTTGAATCCCGGGAGAGGGAATGTGAATAATCATTGTGTTCTAGTCTTACAACCTTTCTGTATTTTAAGTGCTTCTTGGTGATACAAAGTTGGAAATAAAAATGCATTAAATACACATGTTTGAACACACACACACTTCTCCTGCGCAAGCAGATTTTTCCAGATGTGGAAGCACGGCCTGTGGCTTGCTCAGCTGCAACTGTGGCCAAAAGGCGTTGACAGTCTTCCTTCCACCCCCCCCACCCCCGCTCCTTGAAGCATCTCCTCACCCCTGGGGAGGACATCTTCAGTCACCTGTGGAGGCCACATTTGCACTAACTGGGGCAGACTGTCCCTCCCAGCACTGGGGGGCCTCAGCCTACAGGGGAGCGGAGGGCCCTGCCCCTCCTCCTGCCCCTTTAAGGAAACATGCCCCCTCAGTGTGTTTGCAGTCTTGCTAGTGACCAGGACAGAAATCCCACCATGGACTACTCCCCACAGTAGCCCCACGAAAGGCCATGTGGCCATTGGTGAGAAAAGGACCTGGCTCCTTTAAGGTTATACCAGGGGTCCCTCAAAAAGACTATTCATTGGAGCTGGCTCCTTAATTTGCTGTTTGCTTACTTCTAAGATAGCAGTTTGAAGAGACCTGGAAAAAAAAAGGAACTGAAAAAAAAAAAAAAAAAGGAATTGGAATGTTAATGAGAACCATCTGGAGTGTTTTCCAAGGGTGTAATGTTTGGTACAAGAGAGTAATTCCCCAGCTCAAATGAAGGCAAGAGAAACTGTTGTTTTGTGTTCTCAGCTCCAACAAGATGCCAGAGAACCACCTAGGCTGGAGCAGGTCACACGGGAGCGGGCTGGGCAGGGGCTTCAGGAACGGCAGAGCGGCCCAGCAGCCTTCCTGGCTCACACACTATGGGGAGAAGGAATGTTCGTCCTCTGCCAGGGAGACTTTGAGGGATGAGTTGTGGTGGGCCCGGGGCCAGTGCTTGGAATCTGGGTAACTATGGAAATAGGCAACAAACACAGGCTGGGATTTCAGCGTGTTTGCGGCCGGGCCAGGGAGGAATGGGAAAGTTCGGAGAAAGTTCTTTGCTTTTATTCCAGCTGAGGACTGGGAGAAGACAAAGAGAGAGCCCTGGGACTCTGAAGAAGCCGGCAGCCGAACAAAGTCCCGGGAAGCAAGATTCAAGTTTTGCTTTATTTTTTAGTTATTTATAACCCATCACATTCCACTGAGAATTCCGTAAGGGTCTAAAGTCGACCTAATGGGTGGCACCCGGTGTTCTCCTCCAGCTAGCAGGGGACGGCTACAAGATGACCACTTAGCATAAGGACGGCTGCTCTTCTCAGGGACTTCAGTGCGTCATTTTAACTCCACACAGCCCTGTGGTCCAGGAAGAGGGCCTTCTGGGTGGGAGACAGAAAAGTCAGAGAGCCAGGATCACCCGGAAACCAGGAGCCAGCGGCCTCAACCTATGCCCGGCCCCTTTTACGTCATCATAGCTGTAACCCTTATTCTTGGGGAGAAAACTGAGTAATAGTGACTGAGATTTAAGAAAAGCAAAGCATCCTACACTGGCAAGTGTGCAAAAGCCGATACCTACATTGCTGCAGAAGTAAACGTGTGTTCCCACCTCAAGCACATGGCCTTGACTGAGTGGGAAAGAGTATGCACACTGGAACACACATTTTTTTTCTGCACCTAGTAAGGAAGAAAAATTAAGGCAAAGAAGCCATAAAATCTAGAATTTTCTTCCCCAAGGCCTGATTTGGAAATGTAATTGAGACAGAGAGCAGACTGGGACCCTGAGTCCTGGTTACTGGTACGAGGTGTTTTCATGACATGTCCCAGAAGCCCAGAGGCAGGCCCACAGTCCATGCTTTGGAGTCGGAGGGTGGATTTGGGTGAAGCAGTACGAATCAGTAGGATCACACTAGGAGAGGGGAACAGAGGGTTGTTAAGTCTGGGGCCAGAGAAGAAAAAAAATGAAACATAGATTGGGGTTCTTCAGCACTGAGATGAAGACCACTCCGGTCTCACTGTCCCGGCCACCAGGAGTTAAAAAGGAAGCTACTGTTGTAAAAGGAGAAAAAGACTCAACAGTTAAGAATTTTGCAAAGAGAGATAGTTTTAAACCAGCAAAGTTACATAACCTTATAACAGTTTTAAGGAATCATCTTGAAACTTCATTAGCAAAAAATGCCCCTCAGTAAGCCAACAGGAAATAAGAAGGGCAGAAATTTCTGGAAGTGGCAGAGTGGTTTTTATGTTTGTTTTTAAAGTGGAAAAAAAATTTTAAGGAAAAAAAATAAAAAGGAAACCATGACCCACATAAAGATAGAGTTGCAGTAAAACTAATTTGAGACCAAGAGGCACCAGGTAAGACTAAGGAAATGAAGCCCTTGCCCGGAGGGGGCCTTCGTGTGGTCTGCTGGAAGCACACAGCAGACCCAAAACTGCAGACCCCAAACTGGGAGACCAAGCCACTTTCACACCAAAGACAGAACTTAACTCACTGACAGGTGACATATCTGCATGAGACTGTCCACTGTCTTACGGAAGCTTAACTGTGGAAAAATTCAAAAATAATTTCAGCACTTGGCAATGCATGGATATTTACTATTTATCTGGAAATAGTTGATATTCCCTAAAGTTCTGCTTTGTGAATTTTTGTCCTGATAAACCCCAGGGGTAGGGTTCATTCATTTCTTCAGTAAATATTCTTTTTTTTTTTCAGTAAATATTCTTGACAACCGACTGTTGTGTTGGATTACTGCCCCTGGGGCTTGATACTGTGTCTGAATTTTTAATATTAAAATGTAGAAAGGGCTGTGAACGTATAGGGTTCTCATAGAATGCTGAGTTTTCTACCTTCAAATACTGTAAATGCTATACAAGCTTCACGAGGCCACTGCCCATTCCTAATAAGAATCTTCTACCTATGATTCATAGATTAAGCCCTATAAATGGCTTTATGTACATGCTCAAAATATGTGGATGTGCAAGAGATCAGAGAGCATTTATGTCAGTGTGCATCTGCTGGTGAGAAAGTATGTGTGGGAGGGAGAAAAGAATACAAACTGTTTTATCTTAAAAAGCAGAAGGGTAAACAAAAACCCTATATACATCGTTAAAGAAAGGAGTGTACCACGGATCAGCTTCTTCTTCATTTATTGTACAAATGGTCAATTTTTATGCCTATAACATGGGACCCCTTTCTGTCTTAAATTATTGTTGCCTAAAGTTAGTGAATGATCCAGGTTATATTCTCCTTAAAAAGTAAAAGAAAAGAAGGGAGAAAGAGCCCATTGGGTGTAGGGTAAAAGGAGGCGGGTAGGAGCTTACGCGCTTCATTCCTTTAGTCCTTAAAAGATTTCCTTGGTGGGAACCAAATTGTACCGTCAGAAAGGTCCCTGCTGCTTGGACTCCACACCTATATGCGATTAGCATGGCCTGACTGAGACTACAGGCTGCAGACAGACCAGGACTACCCAGGGAGCCCGCGTCTCTGTCCTGAGAATGTGTTCTCCAGTACAGGTGTCCCTTTCTGAGCAATTCTGGAATGTGGTAGCTACAGAGTGATCAGAAGACTGTGTACAGACACGCTCCAAGTGAGAAGGACCAGTCAGGTCCCCACACTGGCCCATCCCCACAGCTTTCTTCCAGCTTTCATGGGAAGAAGCTACCAGAAACGTCAGCACTGTTGGTGTAACGTTCTGTGCTATGTGAAATTGAAGAGTATCCATTTCAGCTTTTGCAGAAAAAAATGCCTCTGTGAAACTGGAGTTTTCAACAATCATAATTCTGATGAGAACTATGCACCAGAACATGCTGAGTCCATTCTCTTTGGCCATCAACTACAGGTGGCTTCCCCAACCGCCCAGCCAAAAAAAGAAAAAAAAAAAGGACCTCTAGTAAAGAAACAGGTACCATGTATCATCGTATCACTCAGGATACTTTCTGTTGCACATAATATGAAACCTATCTAAAAAGAGTTTAAACAATAGGGAGGTTTATTATTTCATGTGATCCATGAGTTGGTTAATTCAGTAATTACATGGCATCACCCAGGGCCCAGGTTCTTACCAATCTTTAGGTGGTGGGAAGGACTCCTCAGCAAGGAGTCCCCACCAGCACCCTGCTTACAAAACGGTGGCCACAGCTCTGACAACATATCCTCCCTGCAGAGCAAGGGCTTACCTACTCTATTCTTTCAGGTTTGGGCAAGTGTCCAGCCAGAACCACTCAGAGCTTAGCTGAGAAAATGAAAGAGTTGAGCATCCCACTCTACTACACACACACACACACACACACACATATATACACACAGAGCCTTGGGAGCTGCTGGCAGCAACCTTGTGACTAGTTGGTGAGTGCATATTTGAGAAGGACCCAACAAGTCTGAGAAGAATCAAGCCAAAGACAGGGTGGAACCGGATGTAAATGTCATCCTGAACCCACACATGCCTCTGGTCATTTTAGCTACACGAACCAACAAATGTCCTCTTTGACACAGTTTCCTGTTACTTCCAACCCAGGGATCTTACTCATACACTTTGTCAAAATAAAAATTTGCCAACCTTAGACTTTGTTTATTTACTTACTTATTTACTTTTTAAAAATACTACTGATTGGGACATTCTACAATGATCTCCCCAGTACTCTTTCATAAAAACTATTGAGGTCATGATAAGGAAAGACTGAGATATGGTCACAGATTGGAAGACACTAAAGAGACACAATAGCTATGCAAATCATTGTCTTGGACTGGCTCCAGAATAGAAAAAAGATCTTAAGGAAAAGCTGATGAAATCCAAATAACATCTGTATTTGATAGTACCGTACCTGTGTTCATTTCTTAGTTTGCCAACTGTACTGTGCTTTTATTTGGTTTTGGTTTTGGTTTTTTTTGAGATAGAGTCTCACTATAGAGTTTAGGCTGGCCTTGAGCTCACTTTGTAGCCCAGGGTGGTCTCGAACTCACAATGATCCTCCTCCTTCAGCCTCCCAAGTGCTGGGATTACAGACGTGTGCCACCACACCCAGCCTGTATTGTATTTCTGTAAGATGTTAAGGAAGTCCAGTGATGGATAAAATTAGGGGAAGTTGCCTATGCTTGCAACTTTTCTGTGAATCCAAAGTTGTTCTAAAATTAAAATTTCAAAAAGAAAGTATTACTGGTCATTGAGTCTTCTTTTTTTTTCAGGAATCAAACTCATAACCTCATGTTTGCTGATCAGGCACTGTGCCAGCTCCTGGTCATTGATACTTCAAAATCTAGTAACCATGGATAAGTCCAGCTTCTTCAAGTCATGGATAAGAATGCTAAATACCAAAGAGGTTGAGGCACCTGCTCACAGTCCCTGGAAATTCATATCCGAGCTGAGCCCGGAACCCAGATCATATCCCTTGGATTCAGTACTCACACTGCAGCCAGGTACCTGGAGGGCCTTTTACAAAGGGTTTAGTTCCCATGGAAACAGCTCCTCTCTAAATACATATAATTTCCCTGTGCAGCTCACCATGTTAGCTCAGGGCTATAACATTTCAAATTTCATTTTTCACATTGATAAATTACACAATTATAGCAGTCCAAGAATGAACTGTAACACCATACAAATGGAATTTGTACTAGAAATTTACAGTACCATATGACCAACAGATTAACATTAACCATAAATAGAAACCATCACATTCTCTAGTGTCTGCCAATCACATTCATATAAATTAAGTATTTTCTGAAAAGCAATCGTGAAAAATGTCAGTACAGAATAAGCCTGAACCACAATATTTTAAAGACAGATTTGAAGGGGGATTATGTTTTAAATAACTAAAATGGGGTGAATATGATAGGATCTGGAAAAAAAAACTATATTAGGTGACTCAAAAAGCAGTCCTAGTGATGACAAGTACTGATGTCGAAGTTTCGTTCATAACATTTGGATAAAATGTGTTTCACAAAATGTGAGGGAAAAAAATCAGAATAAGCCCAGGCTTTCAAGAGCAATCTGTGTTGCCATGAATTCCTTCCATGTGCTTAGAGCTCTTAATATAGCTTCATGGTGAGAAAATGTTCCTTATTTGAGCAAAAGAGAATTACCTGGATCTACTGGTTTTCCCCCAAACCACACCAATCCTGTCCTCTAGGGCTCCTCCTCTTACTGTGCTGCCCTCACCCCAGCCCTGGTACCAGGAGCCAAGCACAGAGGCTGCGGCAGCCCTGATTTTCTCCTCTCCTTCTTTTCTCCACCCAGTAATTATTCCCCCTCCATCCTGTGAGCGCTGGCCCTTGGGCAGAGTCCAGGCCTCCTGCTGGAATGCTGCTGATCATAGAATGTCAAGCCCAGGGACCCCTGAGAAACAGGGACTGAGATCTGCTAATTAGCACCCTTCCCTGTAATTGCTGGTGACCACTGGAATTATCTGATCAAAGCCATGACAATATTTCCCCTTCCTTGGCACTTAGACGATTTAGGGCACACATCTTGATAGAGGATAAAGCCACAATTTCTGATGTTGGCTGCACTATCCCTCATTAGCTAATGGTTCTATGACAGAAGATAAAAAAAATGATCTTGACAGGCAAGAGTAATGTGCCCCAAATTACAAAATGTAATTTAGAAAGAATGCAGGCAGTGCCCTACAGTCAGGTTCCTGTTGTAGTCAGGGTTTATAAGGGAAACAATTCAAACAGGACACATAATTTACAGGATTATAATAGTCACCCAAAAAGTCAAATACTAAAGCGTGTGGGAGATCTGTCTACACACTAAAGATCCAGAGAATCTAAGCTGAGGGCCTAGATCCCAAGGCAATGTCCTGCACAAGTCCTGCTGAAGACCTAGAGCCCATGACAATGTCTCTGCAAGCCTATTTCAAGGATCTGCATTGGGAAGGCCAAAAGGTCAATGGTGTGCCAGTGGGGTGAAGGGTCTGTGTCAGCAGGCTCAGGGATCTGCACTGGAGCCAGGAAGCAACATGCAAAGTGAGGACCAGAGCTCCCCACAAAAGTACCACAACCATCCTCAGCAATAGTGAGGGTCCTGAGCTCCTCTGATAGTGAGGACAGCTGAGTTCATATCCGGAAAGTCAGTGCAACAAGCTTCTCCAGGAGATTGAACAGCACACCATCTTCCTCTCTGAAGCCAGGAAACGATGTTCAAAGTAAAGACTAGAGCTTCCCCAAAGTGAACCCTAGCCATTCTCAGTGACAACAAGGTCACAAACTTCTCCAACGGTGAGAACAACCCAGTTCATATCAGGAAAGCCTGCATGACAGGGCTGGGGATATAGCTCAGTGGAATAAGCACCTGCCTAGCAAGCGCAGGGTCCTGAGTTCGATCCCCAGTACCGCAAAAAAAAAAAAAAAAAAAAAAGCCTGCATGACAAACTCCTCCAGGAGAACCAACAGCCCCCTACTTCTTCCTTTCCAGTTCTCCTTTTATGCTGTTGACAACAATCCTTGGGTGGCCCTCCACATCCAGTACTGTGCTGATTCAGTCAGCTGGGTGTTTCAAGTTGACCACCAATTGTCATTCCACCACTATTCCAAAAGTGCCCCGCAGAGGTCCAGGACACAACAAATCACAACAGGGAAGCCAGAGGCCTGGTCCTCAGGAGTTCCGGGTCTCTTCCTAGCCTGCCTCCCACCATCTGGCTACATTTGGACACATGATCAGCCTTACTGGGCTACAGTTTTCTCTGGTGGAAATGACTCTTCATGTATTTCCCAGATTTAAAACAATTCTTTGCCAACAATAAGAGGATCCAATAAACTTTGGGACACCCTCATGACAGAGTATCATGCAGCTGTTACAAGCCCTTTGTTTCCCAAGAATACTTTATACATGTGAAAGTGCTTGCTATACCCTGCAAGTTAAGTAAAATGTAGGTAGAAAAATTAAGTATGGCTTATAGTACTAATGATGCAAAAAGAAATAAAAGTCTTAAAGGGAAATAAGGAAGACTAAAAAGAAGCACCAAACAGGTCCATTTTTTATTCTTCAAAGTTTAAAATCATATTTATTATTAGGAAGGAAGCCAGTGCTTAATTTTTTTAATTCCAATGATATACAAGTGTAGACAATAAAAAGATTTCTATTTTCTCATTTCACTACCATGCCCCAGATGTAAACTCTATTCATACTGTGAAATAATTTAGATTTTTCCAAGTTTGAAGATGAATTTACTAAAAGCATCTTTTTTTTTTCAGCACAAGTGATTGAATCCAGGGCCTTCATGCTGAGCTACATCTCCAGACCTTTTTATTTTGAGACAGAGTTGTACTAAGTCCCTAAGTTGCCCAGGCTGGGATCAACTTGTGATCCTCCTGCATCAACCTTCCGGAGTGCTGGGATTAAAAGTGTGTGCCAACACACCTAGAAGCATCCTTTTTATAGGCAGTCTACAGAGAGAAGACTAAAGTATCATTAATTTTTATTTTCTTCATGTAATTGAATGACTTTTCCAAATTCCTTACAACAAATATAGCACTTTTCTAGTCATAAAACAAAAGATGGTACTTCTGGGAAGCAGGTTTCTCATGGAGCAGAATCTAGAAGAACATGGAGCCTCCCCAAAGCAAACTGCCCTCAATGTTGGCAGGTTGAGATGAGATCGAAGCCCTGGTTTCCAGAGTGACTTAAGTGGCCAAAGAGGAAAGTGCTGGCGCTCTCCTGTATAAGGGAAATGAGAGAGCATCCTGCTCCAGCCTTTCTAAGCAAAGGTTTCTGTCACAGGGCAGCGGCTGGGAGGTACATGAGAGAGACCATAACTTTTCAAGGAATGCAAAGCCATCAAGTCTGATGAGATCACAGACTATGGCTGTGACAAGAAGGCAACATGACATGCTACCCTGGAAAAGCCAGTGCAAACACATTCTTTTTTTAAAAAAATGTCATGTCTTTTTCCAAAAATGAAACAACAGCCATACTTTTGATCTCTGTTAATCTCCAATGCATTTCTAGTTTCCAGACTTTGGTCCCTAAAAATAAGAACAGGTCAGGAAGGACCTGGAACATTGTCTATCTGTTGCCAGAAATTAATAATGTTCTTTGGGATGTTTGAGGCTGAGAAAGCAGAACAAGGAGCTGGCTTGAAGGGACCCTTGGATCAAGCTGTGACACTCTAGCATCAGATCGGGAGAGACAAACACAGCTGATTGAAAAAGTTTGGGTTTGTAAAAGGCCAGAGTGCAACAGCACTCAAGAAAAAGTTAATGTAGAGTGTATAAATAATATAACTAAAATTTAAAGAGTGCAAGTAATATGGATTTTTTTTGGTACTAGGGATTGACACAAGGCCTGGCACAGGCTAGGTGTGTCAGCTTTTTGTCACTATAAAAAAATACCTGAGGAAATCAACTTAAAGAGGAAAGCTTTATTTTGCCTCATGGCTTCACAGGGTTCAGTACATAGTTGGCTGACTCCATTGCTTTTACACCTGTGGTGAGATAGGAGCATCTCCGGAGAAGGGGATGTCTTACCTCTTGGAGCCAGGAAGCTAAGACAGAGCATAGGAGAGCCAGAGAGGAAGGGACTAAGGACAAGAGGCAGTCATCAAAGCTACGCCCCTACCTCCATGCCCTGCTTCCCCTCAGAAGGCCCTGCCCCCCAAGTTTCTATGGCCCCCCCAACAAAGTCAAATTATGAATCCATCAATGGATTAACCAACTCACAGATGAAGTTAGATTCCCTCATGATCCAATCACATTCCAAAATCCCATCAGCTGGTCACTAAGCCCCAGCCCATGGCCTTGGGGGACATTCCAGGTCACAGCCACAGCATTAGGCAATGCTGTACCACTGAGCCACATCCTCAGGCCTGGGTCCCATTTTTAATGATTTAACAGGTATAGAAGAGAGACGCAGAGACAGTGTGTATGTTTGTGCTAACATACACACATATGCATATCTACGCACATGTATGTATGTGAATACACACATAGGCTTATTTTGTCTTTCTATTAGATAGATGTTTGTGAAGAAAGGACAGCTATTCCCACTATAAATCTTTTTTTTTTTTTTTTTTTACAGTACTGGGGATCGAACTCAGGACCTTGCACTTGCCAGGTAGGTGCTTATTCCACTGAGCTGTATCCCCAGTCCCAGTACAAATCTTTAAAATGCACAAATTGTGACTAAGTCATGTAAAGCTGGAAAAGGTGGTCACTGTATGAAAAGCAGAGCTGGTTGAAAAGGATCAGAGGTCACATATAGTGACCTAGCAGAAAAGGGCCTGAAACTTGTCAGGTCTGGTGATCACTCACAGAGACGGTTACAAAGAGCTTGCTTGCGGATGCTAAGAAGGCAACAGAACTAAGTGTCCCCAAGATGACAACTGCTGACTAGAAGAAAGCTCGTGCTCCTTAGCAGGGAAAGCTTTAGAGGACCTGACCACAAAAACCCATCTGTGGGGGATCAAGTGGCCACTGTGGCAGAGCAGAGGGTCAGGTGAGCCAGTATGTACAATTTTAGGGTTCCTTCATCTCTGGAAAAAGACACTTCCCTTCATAAAATAAAAATCTACACCCATTCCACTGAAATTGAAACTAAATGATCATCAGTCTCAACCTCTGTGTCTTGGATTTGAGGTACAGGTCCTGGTCTTGCTTAGGAATCCACAGCTCAGAGTGGAGAATGTACCTCAGAAGTAGAACATTTGTCTAACATGTGTGAGGCTCTGGCTTTGAACCTGAGCAGCACACACACACACACACACACACACACACATACACATACACATACACACATTGCACAGCTCACATCCCATAGTCTTGGCCATTCTGTATGATTTGTTTCTTCTTTTTTAAGCTGAAATGCTAAAAGTGAACTTAAATAAGACATTGGAATAAAAGTAAGACTAATGTTAAGAACAAACCAAATAAATTCAGGTACAAGCATTTTCATAATGTTAAAACCATTTAGCCATCAGCTTTATAATTACTGTGATATTTTAGGTGTTTAGTTTCTTAAAGTATTTACAGTACTTAAGAAAATTAAGGGGCTGGGGATATAGCTCAGTGGAATAAGCGCTTGCCTAGCAAGCGCAGGGTCCTGAGTTTGATCCCCAGTACCGCAAAAAAAAAAAAAAAAAAAGAAAATTAAATACAGTTGCAACTTTAGAATATCATAAAGGTCTAGAAAATTAAATAATTTTCAGTCAACGGGTCAATAAGTCCATTTAGGTCAATAAGTTTTGATTAACAATTCTGTAAATATTGTATGAATACATAGAGAAATATGGAGCATTGAAAGTTGACAGAATCTTAACCATTTAATAAATTCAGAACATTAAGTGAAACAGTAAACAGAGTATAAGAATAGTAATACTTTGGCCAGGAATGCCACACGCCTGTAATCCTAGCACTCAGGAGGCTGACAAGGAAGGATTGCCAGTAGTTCAAGCCCAGCCTGGACTACATAGCAAGACTGTCTCAAATAACAACACAACAACAACAACAGAATAGTAATATTGTTCCATAGGCAAAAAGCCCTCACATTAACGACTTTTTTATGCATGTGCAGGAAGCCCAGGCTAAACTTTGTTGGAGGCCTCATTGGTTGAGCCTATGGCACTAGAATCTGCCTCCATCACCATCTGAGGCTTCTCTGGCTCTGCCAGAGGCAGCAGCCAGTTGCAGCTGGTCACATGTTTCCAGGTTTTAGCCTGGGACCGTCGGTGTGATGCCCATCTGCAATGAGACCAGTAGTATCGGCAGCACAGAAAATCCCCATGAACCTCCGACACATTAGCTCTGTAAGAGTTTCAGAATACGCTTGAGTTCTACTTCCACCCCAAACACCATGTGGCATTTCCACCAAAGACAAAATACAAATAAACACATTAACTCACTGGATGCTTCTTGATTTATTTCAGCTGGACAGAGATGAAGAAGAGAAAGAAGAATTGAGATTGGGGGCCTGCCTATGGAGTTTCTATTTACTTTTTAACAAAGTGGCTGTATCTACTGCTGCCTGGGGGAACCGCATCCTAGGCATGGATGTTCCTCCATGCCCAGAACATCTGTTCTAGGTGCAGCTGATTGTGTCCCCCTGGTCTACCAGCAAGGGTATGATCTGGATGAGTCAATCAGAGCCTCACACTTAAACCCTGATGCTAGTCTGGAGCCCCATGTGCAAGGATAGCAGGAACCCAACACCAAAGGAGACTGAACCAAATAGGCAGGGAGAAACCAGCCTCTAAACCAAGGCAGTCCTGTAGCATTAGCTAGACTTTTTTTTTTTTTTTTTTTGTCTTTTTGAGACAGGGTCTTGATGTGCAGTTAAGGCTGGCCTTAAGCTCACTTTGTAGCCCAGGCTGGCCTTGAATTCACAATGATCCTCCTGCCTCAAGCGCCCCTGTGCTGAGATTACAAGCATGCACCAACTCACCCAGCTTAGCTAGACATTTAATTGCATGATGCAATCAATACACCTTTGGGGTCAAATCCATCTAATTTGGATTTTCTGGTATTTTTTACAAGATGACTGCTGTGTGACACAAGTGTATCTGAGAGCTTCTAAGGAGCTAGAAACTTCACCAGGGAGGATCGCTTAGGAATTAGTGATGTTATTCTGGGGAAGAGAAGACTCTAAGACCGTATCTCTCTCCCAACACCATTTGGATGAATGTCCTACAAAGGCACCAATTTTTTCCAAAGGAAAGTAACAACACCCCATTACTGGAAAGAAAGCGGTCAAGTGGGGATGACCTTGTGAGAAGGATGTTGAGTCTGAGATTCTTTAACTGGAAAGGAAATGTGACTCTCAAATGACTCTTCTGAATTTCAAAGTCAATAGCAAGTAGAAAGAGTCACAAGGCGTAATAAGTAGAGGAACTGCAAACCTGCAGAGCCCTGTTTTCACTCATGAGATTTAATGTTAGCTCTTTGAATCTGCCTTACTCTGTAGCCCAGTACTGCTTTCAGTAGGAAAGCCAGCGGCAGTATTGGAAAGGATAGGACTCACTTCTTCGCTGGCACATGACATGAATGATTTAAATGGGAGCACTACTGGTTAGCTTGGATTGCTGAGCTTGTAAAGCCACTTCTGCCCATTTGGCTGGTATGAGAGCAAAGCATGGAAGAGACGTGCCAGAAGCTTGGCGGGATGAGAAGGTCTAGATACACCTGCACAGGTGAGCGTGTGTGACTGTGAAAGTGAGCCAAGTCGGCTCCAGCCCCACAGCCCATCATCAGTGAGCACGCCAGAAACAGGGGCGAGAGTGAGCTGCCTAAGTGTTGAGCTGGCAGAGAGCCCATCCCACATGTGTCAAGATGTTGGTTTGGTTATTTTCACCACATAATCTGGCCCTTCTTCTTTGTCCTCATCCTCCCCATCCAGTGTGCTGCATGTCAGTCACCTGAACCTTCCTTTGATTCTTCAAATGTTCCTATCGTCTTTGAAAGATTTACCCCCTAGATCTTGGTGTGGCTGGCCTTTGGGGACCGTTCAGTATTAGTTCAAATGCTATCTCTACCTACAAACCATGTTTCTGCCCAAAGAGAACCCATCCTTCCATAATGTCATCTCGCTTTATTGCCTTTCTGGAATTTATTTCTATCTTTTCAATTGATTAACAGCCTGTTTGTTTACTTTTCATTAAAATATAAGCTATAAGAGAACAAAGACCATGCCAGTTTTGTTCATTAACACACCCTCCATTCTTAGAACAATTCCAGACACACAGTATGTATGTCATAATGTTTGTTGAATGAATCAACAATTGGATGAGTATACTCTTTCCCATTTTGATATTGGAGAAATTTCCTCGTCTATAATGTTTTCTGGAAGATAGAAAATATAAGCAAGTAAGTCAAGCTCAGAGATAGAGAAGAAGACTCTTTTGTTGAAAATACTTATTCCTGGCATGGCAACTTGCCCCTGAACTGTCTGTGTCCTGAGGTAACAATGAGGAGGCAACACAAGACATCTGGAGCTCAGCCCCCTTTGTGTGAGTACCTAACACATTCTGTAACCTTGTATTGTTAAAATGCTGTGGCTCAACAACCACCCCAAGGTCAGCCTCCCATCTTCTCAGCCCACACTCTCTCTGTTGGCCCTTGGTGAAGAGCAGACAGAGTCTCCCTTTTCCACAAATCTTGAACTGAATGTGACTCTCTGGTATGTCTATTGTTTTCTCTTAATATTGACAAATAATGATTTTCTGGTTTGCATAGTGCCTGAGATAATTGACAGAGGGTGGCTTTTAAGCTCTGAGTGCATGTCATTAAAACTGGGCTTGAGCCACCTTCCAAAGGACTTTGCCCCTTGGGGAAGTTCTTCCAAAACCTTGGGAGGGAGGAATCTGTCATTATTTAAATGAAAGAAGACAAGGGAGGAGTACACTTTGGAATGTCACCTCACAGGCTTTCCTGGATGGAGGCGTGATCTCAGGCACCCTAAATATACTGCCCAACACAGATGGAGCCGACTGTAGCCTCCTGGGGAAGTCTGGGTGCAAGGTGTTTGGGAAGAGATTTCCCATGGAAAGAAAATAGAATCACCTGGCACCAGGAATGATATCTCTTGGGGCAAGGTCTAGAATTTTGGCTAGAATATTACATTGTTGGTGCACGTTTTATTTCTTGGTTGCCTTTTTAACTGCTAGAAGAATATGAATGTGGGCTGGGGATATAGCTCAGTGGAATAAGCACCTGCCTGGCAAGTGCAAGGTCCTGAGTTTGATCCCCAGTACTGCCAAAAAAAAAAAAAAACGAATGTGGTCCACTTTGCAATCACTGACTCATTTATTCCTCAGCCAGTGTGATTGGGGACCTAGAATGCTGCAGACACAGTTTTTGGGTTGATTCTGAGGAATCAGCTCTGGACAAGACAGACAGGGTCCCCACACTTACAGGGGTTGTGCTCTAAAGATGAAGACAGGCATGGAAGAGATATTTGCACAGGCAATTAACAACAAATAAGAATTTAGTCCAGAAAAGTTGGCCAAATAAAAAAGGACCTTACTGCAGGTGCTGTCTCTGCTGCACTCCACCTGCTAGAGGATGCTGCAGGTGGTGGGCCCTAGTGGTGAAAAACAGCCACAGGAAGGAGAGAAGCACTGGGCCTGGATCCCAGGCTCCCCATGCTTTTTACAGACCCTTGCAGCAACCAAGGGTCTGCACCTCTGTGCCATTTCACCTGCCGCCCAAGTCACACTCTGTGGGCGAGTGGCTCTGAGCAGGCTGCTGTTGGTGCACCCTATTTCCGAATCCCTTTTACTTCTTCTCTGTCAGTAACCAAAGCTACACATGGCCTTTGTAACCCTGACATTTTCATGAGTTGTGTCCATTCAAACCCTCCAAGAAGCAGATGCCAAGAGAGAGTTGAAGTGCGTGAGATTCAGTAAGGCACATGGCTGTGAAGGAGGAAGGTAAAGAGGAAGTCATAGGAAGGAGGGAGAGTGTGCAGCCGGCCATAAGTTCTGACCCCCATAAGTGGAGAGGCAGGAGGAAGATCGAGTAGGAAGTCCCCCAGAGAGTTGCAGCAGGAGCTCCAGTCGGCCTGAAGTGGAGCTCTAGAACACAATTGCTTGGGAGAGGGACCCTGCAACCAGCAGAAATGGTCAGACCCTGGTGTCGCTGCCGTACATAGTCACTGGTTATTCCTCCCTGAGAGCATGGCCTCTGCCCAGCCATGGTAGCAGAGGCTTCAGGGGCTCAGGCCAAGGCTATTGGCTCACTCGTGTCCACTGACGACTCCCTCTTGAGCAGAAGAGACTGACCCACATCCAGGGCTGCCGTGCAGGCTGGCCTGTGTTCGTGCACACACAGTCTGTTCTCCATTCCCTGATTGACAGCCAGGGCAGGGCCACTATCAGCACAGACTCTGACCTTCAGGGAAGACAGTGGTGGTGAGATGGGGAAAGTGGGCACTGGGCTGAAGAGAGATGGGAAACACTGCCAAGGCTCCAGTGGTGCCAGCTACCATGGCTGAATGGACAGCTGAAGGCTGGAAATACAAGAACTGGAAGGTCAGCAAGCCTAACAGAGAGAGAGGTATACAGGAAGAAGGGAAGGGGTTCACTGCCAGGGACTACTTCAGAAGACAAGCCAGCAAAGGGGAGACAGGGCAAGCTGGGCTGCCTGTTCCTCACATATGGTCAGTCCTTCACACTAGTTTAGCATCTTGTCTTAGCCAGTTTTCTGTTTTGATAACAAAATGCCCAAAGCTGGCAACTTTATAAAGAAAAGATGTTTTTCTATCTCCTAGAGATTCAAGACCATAGCTTCCACATTTGCTTAGCTCCAGTGAGAGTCTCACGGTGGTTGGCACTATAGTAGTGAATGTGCATGCAGAAGAGACCATAGGATAGAACAGAAAGAAATTAGGGAAGGGCCATGCTGTTTCTTTCTATAACAATCCACTCTCCGAGGAACTAATCTATTCTGTGAGACCAGCATTAATCCTGTCTGAGGTCAGTGCCCCCATGACTTCATCACCTTGTACTAGGCTCCATTTCTTAAAGATTCCACTAAATACCACCGCTGTGGGGATCAAGCTCCCAGAAAATATGCCTTTAGAGGAAAAACTCAAAGTATATCCGAGCCAGAGTAAAACTCCTACTGGTTGCAGGTATTCTCCCTGTGTAAAATCTAGACACCTGCCTCTGTAAACATCTGTCCATCCTTCTGATCCTCAGTAGGTTATTAACAGATGTCTCTCTCTCTCTGATAACTCATCTTCAGCTTCACATCTGTTATTAAGAGGCCTTGAACAACCAAAGATCCTATTGCATCATGCATTGAAGAAGATGCCCAACTAAATAAAGTCTCTGTATCTAAGGTCCAAAGATAAAATGAAATCAAATAATACTGACCCATAAAGAAGAGCTTCATGCTTTCAGGCATGTCACATGTTACCAACACAAAGTCTAAACCTGGGCTTAGGTTTAGGAGGAGAATTTAGTTCACTAGGAGAACTTAGTTCACTAGGAGAACATCTGTTCTCCTGATTAGCATCATCAAGGACTAGGGAAATGTCTCTCCAGAGTTTTTATTTACATTCTTAAAGTAAAGATGACTGCCTGAAGGCTGGGAAGGTGCAGCCTTGGAAATGAATCGGTGTTTCTGGTTGAAGATAAAAGTATCTAAATCAAGAAAATGTCCAGTCTGTCTCAGACTGCATGAATGAACTAAATAACATAATCTGACATGGCAGAGGACACTTTTTCAGCCCCGCAAACCATCTATTTTCTTGCTTCTCTTTCTGTTGCAAAGTGTGATGGCAGAAGCCTTCATTAATGAGGGCTGTATCCCTGCAGTTGTATATGGTGGCTAAGGAACATTTTGTAATATTAAATAATCTACCTGCTCTTCAATTTGTCTCTAAGATTAATTTATCATGTTGAAGAATATGGATGTACATTTGTACTCTTGGCCTAAACCCTACAAATGTTTAGGGACAGACGTGAACAATAGCGCCCTGGTTACCAAGCAGAAGTCAACAAAAAAATCAGTGTGAATTGGGCCACAGTTCATGAATACATTCCCATGATGGATCCTTAGCTAGCAATGGTGATTATCACGGCAGAGTTCTGTAAAGACACCTGGAAGGCACTGGGTCCTACACATTTGGCTCTGGTAATCAATCTCTGCCTTGCTTTGTGTGGTTCCTCTGTGGGCTGCAGGGAAGTCACTGTGAGGGACTCGGCACCCTTAGTTGCAAAGGAAGACTCACCTCTTGTTCTGGCCCAACCCTGGCCCTCCCACCCTAGGGAGTCTGGGCTTGCCAAGATGTCTATGTCTTGCCACAGCTGCTCCTTAGATATTCCCAGAAGTTCTCAGGTGCCATCCACATGGGCTCTGGAAAAAGACCTCAGACATGGTTCGAGACACCATCCTTGATCATACTGGGCCCCAGCACTGCTGTCCCTTCTGCCCAATGTGAGAACAACTCTGCTAGTGGCTGTGGCTGAGCCCTGCCCAAGCACTGCTCTGAGGCCCAGTCTGGGGTCTTGGATCTCCCTCTAAACAGACTGCTTGTCCTCCAGTGCTGCTCCAACAACCTACTAGAGCGTATCACAGGCTGAGGTCTGTCTGCAGACTCCCTTGCTGCACTAGGTTCCAGCTCCCAGACACCCCTCCAGGACTGTGTCCTTTCCCCAAGCCTCAACCTGGCTGTCTACCTTCACCACCCCTAGCATTTGGGAAACTTTACAGTGTACTCTGAGCCACAGAGGTCAAGTACCTCCCTTCCCCCACCACCAGGGGGATGCGCTGCAGTACTGTACAACTGGAGGACCAAGTAAGCGTGCTATATGCCCCCAACACAACTCTTTTGAAGTGGTCTTTTTTTTTTTTTTGCGGTACTGGGGATCGAACTCAGGACCCTGCGCTTGCTAGGCAAGCGCTTATTCCACTGAGCTATATCCCCAGCCCCTGAAGTGGTCATTTTTCTCAGCTTAAAAAAAAAAAAAAGACCAGCCAGGCATAGTGGCACATGCCTCTAATCCTAGCACTAGGGAGGCTGAGGCAGGAGGATCATTGTGAGTTCGAGCCCAGCCTGGGTTACAAGCTGAATTCAAGCCCAGCCTGAACTGCATAGTGAGACCCTGTCTCAAAAAGACAATCAATCAATAAATAAATGTTTTAAAAGACTGTACTATGATCCATTTCCACTTAATGATCTGGTACACACTGATAGTCATTGAAGCCATCTCTGTCAACTTGTCAAGAGCGGGAACACTCAGGAGAGTATGTCAGAATCAGTGCCCACCAGATGTCACACACTGCTGGGAAAAAGAGTCCTCAAAGCCAACCACTGCAGCCTTCCTCAAGGAGACCCACCCTGCCCCCACACATCAGCAATGTCAGGAATGCCATCAGCTTGGTCCTCCAGTTGTACAGAAGGGCACAGACTTGACTGAGGGTCAGCAGCAGGGCACATGCTCTGACTCAGGGCACTTACCATCACAGAAAACCTGTGGACTCTGCTCCTGGGAGACAAGCCCACACATCCTTGATAAATAGGAAGGGACTTCCAGGGCCTTTTATCACCCAGAAGGAGGACTGTGGCCAGAAAGTGTGGGCAGGAGACACTGGACAGTCATCAAGTGAGCTGGCTAGATCCAGATTTGTTTGGGCCTGGAGCAGAGGAGGAACCATGAGGGCAGGAGGGAAAAGGCCCAGGAGACTCCCTGGCCCTGGCTTCCACAGCGTCTGCACTTTGTCTCCACCTTTCTACATCCACACTCTCCCCACGCAACACCTCCTGGCCTTCCTTCCCACTGTCTCATCACCGGGGCCTCCCTCTGGGAAGAGCCAGGGCAGGATGGGAAGACGCTCAGGAAAGGGAAAAGAGATGGTGAGGAAGTAAGATACACAGAGCACCTGATACAGCTCCCCGGGGGTAGGACCTCCGGCTCCCACGCGGGCTGTGGAGGACTTTAGAGCAGGGCGCTCAGCTTTGGCAGCACACTGAATCAACCCAAGGAGCTTTAAAACACAGATGCATAGCCAGCCCACTCCACACTATTTCTTCAGTACAGACTGAGCATCAGGACTTATAAAATCTTCCTTGATGATTCTAACCTAGCCAAGGTTGAGATTCACTTCACCAAAGAGGAAGGCTGAGTTTATTTAATATGACTTCTCTTTTGCAATTAAAAGTAAGTATTGTTTAGATTTTTTTTAAAAGTCAAATCTTTTCCCCATCCTATTCCCCTCTCACACACAGAAATGCCAATTGTTCCAGCGTGAGCTGTCAGACTTCCTCTGTGATCCCTTCTTGGGCATCCTGGACATCTTCTACCACTGTCAGATCTCCAAGCCTCAGATTCTTCAAAGTCCTGTCCAGTTCCCCAAATCCTTTGATGTGAGGCTCTGTAAAAAGAAGTTTGAAGTCACCACTGTGGTCTCTTTTTAGTTATGCTGGAGTAACTGACCCCAGACTTGCCCTCATGCTATGAACAATGAGAAATGTGGACCAAATATATGAAACAGCTATTTCCAGGTCCTGGACAGCAACAACTGTCAGACCAGGATCAAGGAGAGCTGGGAGATGAACAACCGATCCCTATGATTGCCCTCACCTTCCGCAAGGAGCCACTTCTCCAGAAAGCAGTGCAGAAAACGAACACAGGCACAGTACTGCAGCTGTGTGATTTAAGGGGGCAGAGATCAGAATGAGGGGAGGCTGAAGCAGCTGGAATTTGTGGGACAGAGTACTGGAAAGGAGTGAACTCTGAATAAAAAGAGTCAGAGGTTTGCAAATCCTTGAGTACATTACTGAAAACTGCACTGCACCTGCTTAGGGTGAAACTCCAAGAGGCTGTGCATTGAAGTACTTGGACTCTGTGCGCTGGACAGTCCCCAAAGCTTACACAGGCTGGGAAATGGTAGAGATCGCACCATAGAAGGCAGGTGTTACTGATCACCCATGGAATTCATGCCCCTGAAACAGTTTCCTCTTAGTAATAAGACTAATAAAGTAGGCATGAAGCAAAACATGACAGCAAATTTTTAAAAAACTGAGCTGACACAGAGTTTCTTACATACACGTCAAAAAATTCAATATTCTTTAAAGAAAAAACCAAAAGTCACCCACTTAAATAGTAAATAACTGTGACACTCAATAAAAATTACAAAACATGAGGTAGCAGAGAGATGTGACCCATAACGGAGGGGAAATCAGTCAATGGAAACATGCCTGAAATGACACAGGTTGGAAGTAGCAAAAAAGATTTCAAAATACCTTTTGTAATATGCTCATATAGGTACAAATGAAAAGAAACTAAGATTCCCGCTGGGGTGGTGGGGCCTGGAGCAGAATGAGTTCACACTCTGTGCTTCTTCTATTCTCTCTGGGACAGCGTCCACACCTGGTGCTTCCTCCATTCTCTCTGTGGGTTGGCAGGGCCTGTAAGCAGAGTGAGAGTCCATGCTCTGTGCTTCCTCCACTGTCTCAGGCACAGTGGGGACTTTAAAAGGAGGTTAAGAACACATGCCTTTGTCCAGTAGAGTGACTGGAACCCCAAGACATGAGACCCAAGACAACAGCCGCGCCCCAGGTGCACAGGCACACACGTGCCTTTGGAGGGCAGAGTAATTGGCAAGACCAGCAGTGTGGAAATGACTGAAACAGTAGCCAGAACCATCAGTTGAACTCCAGAGAACTCCACCAGCAGAAGTCCAGTCCCAGGCCACAGATTGAGAGGCCAAGATCCACCCTATACCCAACACATTTCTGGGATTAAATATGGACACTCTCACAGAACTGTGAGCACCAGAGGTGTTTCACTACTTGCATTCTCCCTTGTTTTCTGACTGGATCTCCCTGTCTTGTCTGATTGGATGTCATTTTGTTTTCTTCTGTATTCAGTAGTTATTTTTATATTTGAGGATTTTATTTTTTCTTTTCCTATTTCTCTCTCCTCTCTTTCTCTCATCTCCTTTTTCTTTATTTTCTTCTTCTGTTCATTTCCATTCTTTTTCTTTTTCCCTTCTTCTTTTAAATGTTTAGATTACTTACCTTTTTTGAATGCTTTTCTATAGACTCACTTTCTCTTCCCTCAACTACATCTTGAATTTAAACTTTCAAGTGAGTAAATATCATCTCTGCCCTTTCTGACTACTGCTTCACATTCTTTCATTCTTTCCTTCCCATATCCTCCAGTTTCCCAAAACTTGAGTGATCGTCCTTTAACTTCCAGCCCTGACTCTGCTATATCTGACCTCACTCATCACATTAGCCCATCCCCTAACCGTCTTAACCCCTCTGCTCACAATAGAAGGGTAAAAAGCACCTAAGGGGAAAATTACTGCATACAACTGCACAGTATATGTTGGATTTTGTTACATAGTTTTAGGTTTACTCCTCTGGTCAGAGGTAACAGGTTAGTGGTTACCATAGTAACCATAGTACCACAGTATCAGTAGTTAAACTGTACTTGAAACTACTGTTATTACTAACTGCACTACTTTAGCCAGGATGTCATACATGTTATAAACAGTTTTTCTCCCCTGTATGATAAGACTGTAACTGTATGAGGTCATAATCACCACCATGGCCCAGTATCAGAGGATTAGGAGCTGAGCCAAATAGCAATCTTGCATCCTTTACAAATTGGGAAACTAGGACCTTGGCATAGCTATAATAAACCACCTACATCTAGCACATATCCCTGAAGAATAGACATCTTCTAGGGAAACCTAAATACTTGCAATAAAGCTATATATCATAAGAAACTGTCAAGTATCAACATAGAAAACAAAATGAAATAAAAAATGACAAGATGCAGAAGCAAAATGCAACCCTAGAACCCCCAGCCCACTGAGGAAAAGACCAGAATTCAAGGAGATAGATGAAATTGGAGAACAAGCACTGGAAATTTCTGAAATGATAGCAGCAGAAGTGAAAGAACAAGTGGAAAATGCTACAGGGAAAAATAATCTGTCAGGTACAGAAAGAAATGATGCTTAAAATCAAAAAATATTAGAGAAGACCCAGGTAAAAGAATAGATGAGCTTAGAAAAATGATGGAAACAAATAATCCCCAACATAGAAAACAAACGAAATCCATGAAACAGATCCAAATAAAAATTCAAGAGATTAAAACTTCCATTGAAAGTATTTGCAACAGCTTGAACAAAGAAGAGGATAGGATTTCAGATCTTGATGATTGAATTACAGATAGTGATAATGAAAAGAAAGATATCTTAAAATTAGCAAGACAGCATGAAAAGTCAATCCAACAGCTGCAAGATGAAGCAAAGAAGAATAACATAAGATAGATTGGGGTCAATGAGAAAGCTAGAGATAGCACAAATGACATTTTAAAAAAGACTCTTCACAGAAATAATGGGGAAAAACTTCCCAAGTGTGGATAAAGAATTTGACATACAAATAAATGAAGCATTTAGAACTTCAAACATTCTTGACCAAAATAAAACTACACCAAGATATATAATAATCAAGATTCCAGAAATTCATAAGAAGAGAATATTAAAAACTGTTAGAGAAAAGAAACAGATCACCCATAAAGGAAAGTGTAGAGAAGGACATTCTTTAGTTAATCTTTCAATGTATTGCTTTAGGTATAACCTAGCCTAGTTTGTTGTGTTCTGGAGGAAGTCTAACAAAAGCTTTGTAAGCCCTGGAGTGTTTTGCTGTGTTATGTAAAAAGGAATGGTGACATGATGACTATCTAGTCAAGTCTCATGCCTGTGGTAATTGAGTTGTATTGTTCTTGCTAAAACGGTTGATATCCACCCCGTAGCCCAGGTGCCTCTTTTGTTTTATCTCAATAAAAGGCTACAGAAAAGGTGATTTGGGGCTGCAGACAAGAGAACTGTAAACCCCCTGATCCCAGAACATTGTCTCTCTTGTATTTCTTTTTCTTCTTACTTTTTTATTCATCCGCGGATACCTTGTTTTGGGGACCTGTTCACCCTGGACAGAAACGGGGATAATGGACCAACAGGAAAGCCCATCAGAATCATGGCAGACTTCTCAGCACAAACCTTAAGTAAGATCTTGGAGTGAAGATTTCAAGTCCTGAAAGAAAACAATTTCCAACCCAGATTGATGTACCTTGAAAAACTATCTTTCAAAATTAGTGGAGAAATAAGGTACTTCTAGGACAAAGAACAGCTGAAGAAATTTATGAACACCAACCAATGTTGCAAAGAGTTCTAAAAGATATTCTAGACAGAGATAAAAATGACCACAATTCCAAGAACAACAGCAGAATCCACCAGGCAGGGCAAGCAGTTAAACAGAGGGGAAAAGCAGGGAACCAACAGCAGGAAAATAACATGACAGAGATAAGCCAATACGTATCAGTTATAACCCTCAATGTAAATGGGTTCAATTCACCAATCGAATGAAACAGACTGGCAAAGTGGATCAAGAAACAAGATCCAACAATATGCTGTATACAAGAAATACATTTAAAACAAAAATAAATTGTAGACTGGAAAACAATCTTCTATGCAACAGGAACCCAGAAAAAAGCAGGAATGGCTATTCTTTTGGAAGACAATATCAACTTCAATCCAAGAATAATCAAAAGCAATAAAGAAGGTTACTATATACTTGTTAGGGGAAAACTTCAAGAGGAAGAGACAATAATCATAAATATCTATGCACCAAATACAGGAGCACCCAACCATATAAAACTATTGTTATTAGACATAAAAAGATCAAATAAGCAATAACACAATTTAATAGGAGTCCACAATATCCCATTATCACAAAGAGATAGATCAACTAGACAAAAAATCAGCAAAGAAATAACAGAACTAAGCCAAACCTGTGAACAAATGGACGTAATAGATGTTTGTAGACTATTCCACCCAACATCATCAGAACGCATATTCTCAGCTGCCACATGGAACGTGCTTTAAAATAGACCATATACCAGACCACAGAACATGCTTAAGTAAATGCAAAGGAATTGAAATTATCCCATGGATAGTATCTGACCATAGTGCAATGAAATTAGAAATTAATGGCAAAGGAAACTGCAAAAGCTCCATAAACACCTGGAAATTAAGTAATACCCAACTAAACAACCAAGGGGTCACAGATAAAGGAAGAAATTAAATAATATCTATAACTAAATGAGAATGCAGACACAGCATACCAGAACCTATGGAATGCAATGAAAGCAGTCCTAAAAGGAAAATTTATAGCAGTGAATTCTTATATCAGGAAAACAGAATGAGCATAAATAAACAATCTAATGCTACACCTCAAGCTTCTAGAAAAAGAAGAGCAAGACAAACCCATAGCCCATTGAAGGGAGGAAATTATAAAGATCAGAGCAGAAATTAACGCAATGGAAATCAAGAAAACAATACAAAGAATTAATGAATTGAAGAGTTGGTTCTTCAAAAAAATAAATAAAATTTATAAACCCTGAGCCAACCTTATAAAAAAAGGAAAGAGAAGACTCAAATTCATGCATTGAGGAATGGTAAGTGTGAAGTCACTACAGATCATGTGGAAATTCAGAAGATCATTAATACTTGTTCTGCAAATGTTTACTTTCATAGGACGAAAAACACAGAAGAAATGGACAGATTCCTAGGTACATATGAATTACCAAAGCTGAATCAAGGAGATATAAAAATTCTCAATAAGCCAATATCACTTAATGAGATTGAATATGTAAAAAGTTACCAACAAAGAAAAGCCCAGGTCCTGATGGATTCACTGCTGAATTCTATAAGAAATTTAGGGAAGAGTTAATGCCAATACTCCTCAGACTCTTCATGGACAAAACCCAAACTGCATGGGAAAAACTTCAAAGAATCAACAGCTGGGATCTCATCCCATTAAAAAGCTTTTGTACTTCAGAAGAAATCATCAATAGAGTGAAAAGATTACCTACAGAGTGGGAAAACATTTTAGCTAGCAAAGGACTTATATCTAGAACATATAAAGAACTGAAAAAACTCAGACCCCTCCAAATTCAAAGACCCAATCCAAATTCAGTAGCATAGCTGGATAAAAAGTCAGCACTCAAAAATCAGTAACATTCCTGTACACAAACAACAAACAAAAGATAAGTTAGGGAAAACACACCTTTCATAATAGCATCTAAATGAAATACTTAGGAATCAATCTAACATAAGAAGTAAAAGATCTATATAGGCAAAATTACAGTACTCTGAAAAAAGCGATTGAAGAGGATTTCAGAAAATGGAGAGATATTCCTTGCTCATGTATAGGAAGAACCAACATTGTGAAAATGGCCACACTCCCAAAATTGTTGTACAGATTCAATGCAATCGCAATTAAAATACCATTAGTATACCTCACAGATCTAGAGAAAACATTCTTTTTTCTTTGGTTTTTTTTTTTTTTTTTTGGTGGTGGTAGTACCAGGGATTAAACTCAGGGCCTTGTACTTGCCAGGCAAGTGTGTATTCCACTGAGCTATATCCCCAGCCCCTAAAAGAAAATTCTTAAAATTTATATGGAACCAGAAGATACCCAGAATAGCAAAGGCAACAAAGAAAAGGCAGGAAGCATCACAATCCCTGACTTGAAATTATACTACAAAGCTACTATGATAAAATCAGCATGGTATTGGGGGGAAAAAAACACCCTGAAGATAAATGGAACAGGTTATAAGATGCAGACCAGCTACAAACACACTCAGCCACCTTATCTTTGACAGAAAGGCCAGACATGTTCACTGGAAGAAAGGTGGTCTCTTCAATAAATGGTGCTGGAAAATATTGGCTCTCCACATGCCAAAGACTAAAACTAGAGCCATATCTATCACCATGCGCTAAACTAAAGCCAAAATGGATCAAAGATCTAAATATTAAAACAGAAACACTAAATCTACTGGAACAGAAAGTAGGTAGAAATCTTGAAGACATAGGGTTAGGCAGAGAGTTCATGAACAAACCCAAACTGCATAGGAAACACTTTGAAGAACCAACAACTTGGGTCTCATTTTATTAAAAAGTTTTTCCAGAACAAAAGAAATCACCAACAGAGTAAAAAGAAAGCCCACACATTGGGAAAAATTTTAGCCAACTACCCCTCAGGCAAAGAACCGCTATTTAGAACATATAAAGAAGTAAAAAAAAAATCAGTCCCCCAAAACTGAAAGACCCAATCCAAAAATGGGCATCTGAGATGAATACACACTTCCCAGATGAAGAAATACAAATGACAGATTAAATATATGAAAAAATGTTTAATGTCATTGGTCATTCAAGAAATCCAAATTAAAACAACACTGAGATTCTATCTACCCCAGAAAAAATGGCTATCATCCAGAAATCAACCAATAACACATGCTGAGGGGTTGTGGGGAAAAAGGAACCCTTCTCCACTGTTGGTGGCAACATAGACTGCTGCAACTACTGTGGAAATAAGTATGCAGATTCCTCAAAAAATTAGGACTAGAGGTCCCACTTACCCCAGCTATTCTGCTTCTGGGTATTTTCCCAGAATTAAAAACATCAAGCCACAGTGATATATGTGCACCCATGTTTAAAGCAGCACAATTTGTAATAACTAAATCTTGGAAACAACACAAATGCCCATCAACTGAGGAGTGGATAAGAAAAATGTGGTATTTTTATACAATGGAATATTACTCAGCTGTAAAGAAAGATAAACTCAAGGCTTTTATAGGTAAATGGATGCAAGTAGAGAGCATACTTACAAGTGAAATAAATCAGATCCACATGTGTAAACACCATATTGTCTCCCTAGCATATGAACCTGAAAGAGTAAATAAAACTGAAAGGGAAAGAAACTGCTCAATAGGAAAGAATAGTTGGGATGAG
>PVLD010022081.1:0-30047 GCA_004027595.1 Dinomys branickii | reverse complement strand
GGTGAAGGTAACATTATGTAGGACAGCATCCAGAGCTAATTCCCTTCTGTGTTCTCTATAATTCTGTATTTCCTCAATCGTTTTTGTATTAACAGAAGTGAAGATAACTTTATATTATACAGCATCCAGTGCAAATTCCCTACTATCTTCTCTATAATTTGGTATTTCCTTTAATGTTTTTGTGTTAACTAATGTGAAGGTAACATTATGTAATACAACATCCAGTGCTAATTCCCTACTACATTCTGTATAATTTTGTATTTTCTGTATTGTTTATGGCTTATTCTGGTTCATATGTCTCCATTCTTTTGTCTTTAAAATAAAATTTAAAAAATAAAAAAAATTAAACAAAGCTGATTAGTCTAACTGATTACATCTGGAGATAGTTTAGATTTAGTAAAATACTGTATATTTGTAATGCTCTGCCCCCACCCCCAGAACTATACTAAGAACTGAAGACTAAGTTTAGGGCCTTCTCACTGAGTTGTATTCCCAGCCTTTTAAAATTATTTTTTGAAGTATATCCCAATCCTATTACTTATTTATTTTTATTTTTAAAATTTTGAGACAGTCTCACTAAGTTGCCCAGGCTGGCCTTGAACTTGGGATTTTCCTGCCACAGTCTGCTGAGTATCGGGATTGCAGGTGTGTGCTGCCTTACCCAGGTGCCTTTCCTCATTTTAAATATGATCGTAAGTTAGTAATAGGAAACTGTGTGATGACCAGTATTCATTCTGTGGAGTACTTAACTCTGTTCCTCTTTGGGCATTTTAGGTTGTTTTCAGTTTTTAATTGCTGTGATAATGAAACACGGAAATGTTTTTCCCCCATTTGTAGGATCATTTTAAGGATATATCTACAGACTGAATCAAATGGACCAGAGATGACATGGATTGATATTTTAGATTGTTAGGCATACAGAGGAACATGTAAAACAGAATTAAACGTTCAAATAACTTGCTAGATGAAAGAATATTATTAAATTGCTTTCCAGTAAGGTTCTACCAGTTTCCATTCCCACAATACAAGACTTTTTCAGCAGTGTCTTATACTTAAAATACTTTGTATGTAATCAGAAAAATTCTGTATTTGTCTTGGAGAAAAAACACTACCAGGTGATACAAATAAGGTCTGTTTCTCTTTTTGTTGTTACTGATGGGTAAATGAATATATTTTTTCTTACAGGACTGAATTTGCTCTTAAAGAAATCATGTCCTCTGGAGGTGCTGAAGATGACATCCCACAGGGAGAAAGAAAAACAGTCACAGATTTTTGTTATCTTCTGGATAAATCTAAGCAACTGTTCAATGGGTTAAGGTTAGTGGACTCTTGATTTATCAACTTTTGTCTGGTTATGCTATTTTTTTTCCAGGCTGATTAGTTGAAAGTTTCTAAAAGTTGTGGATAGCTGGGCATGGTTCTGCATGCCTGTAGTCATAGCACTTGGGAGGCTGAGGCAGGAGGATTGCTGTGAGATTGAGGCCAACCTAAAGTGGGCTGTAAAGAGAGTTCAAGGCCAGCCTGATCTACAACATGAAAACTTGTTGCAAAAAGATAAAAAAAAAAAAAATAGAAGTTATGTATAGATGTTATATAAATTTCTATGAGACATGATGGTGATTTTTTTTTTTTCCTTTGACACTTTATCCTTAGATGAAAGAACAGTAGGAAAGGAGAAAAACAGTTTTACTCAAGTTGGGAAGAGCAGTTTTGTTATTTATATGTCACACCATATCTAGGTTACATTTGATTTTTTATGTTAGAATATTGAAGGAGGTCCAAGGAATCCAAGAATGCAAATACAATTGAATGGGGAGCTTGTTGCAGTTTTGTACATTTGTTTACTTATTAGTTTCTTTCATTTTGTCTTTCTCTTGTTAGTATACTGTTCTTGTTGATTAAAGTAATAATGGGGTGTTCTAGACAGTTACTTTTACTTGAGTAGTGTGTGACCTTGTTAGACGGGCAGCTGAGGCCATGTGTGTTTGTCAAAATATGTTTGTGATTATATATTGTGTGGGATAGGTAAATAATTTTGTACCCTTTACTTTTATTTAAGTGATTTAACCTGTCTTTCATGCAATAGGTAAAATACTAAGGGTGAACAGATTTTATTACTGAAAGTTTACTTAATAGTGAATGATGGTAAAAATAGTTATTTTTATAGTTAAATGCATTCTTTGTCTTCTAAGTTTTATAATTGTAGTATGTACCACCAGGTTTGGAAATGTACTGGCAGAGTTTATTTTTAAGGCAGTTAACTTATTTTATTTTTATTTATTTATTTATTTTTGTCTTTCTGAGACAGGGTCTCGCTAGGCAGTTCAGGCTGGCCTTGAACTCACTTTGTAGCCCAGGCTGGTCTCAAACTTGTGACAATCCTCCCCCCTCAGCGTCCCGAGTGCTGGGATTACAGGTGTGTGCCACTATGCCTGGCTAATTTATTTGAAAAAATACTTCGAGTTTGAAAGCAAATGAAAGATTATCAGATGACTGACTCTTCTTCTGTGACCACCTATCTGTACCTGCTCTTTCATTCTCCTATTAGTATATTCATTTAATTCTGTTCATAGTGCTTATCTCTCCTTCAGGTTATTTTACTTGTTTATTATGTCTCCCCTACAATAAAATAAAATGCCCCCAAGAGCAAGAACCTTGTTTGTCACTGTGCCTCTGACACTTCAGCCAGTGTCTTGCCCACTATAGAAACCTTGTAAATTTTGGTTAAATGGGTTCCATTGGTAGTATTCTTAGGTTTTACTACTGCTCTGCTGCTCTGATCAGTTTTGTAGATTACTTTTATATGTTTTTAAAGAACTTTTTTTACAGTTAACAATTCAGAAACTTTGCTTGGAAGCCTAGATTTTGAGTCTTCTGTTTTCCTAGCATGTTTAACCCTTTATAGGAGCCTGTTAGTGCCGTGGGGAGCACCTCAGTCTCATGAAACCTGTTGTGTTTGTGTACTTTTTTCCCTTCACCCTTAGTTGCTTTACAGGCATATTTTATTTATTTAGCATTTAACTGGCACAGAGTATGTACCACATTCTGTTTTGGGCACAGGAAACTCAATGCTAAAACTAGTAGTCTCTTTTTTTAAATGCTCTCTGAGGAAACAACTAAGAAACAAAGCCCAGGCTGGGGATGTAGCTCAGTGGCACAGTGCCTGCCTGGCAAGGATGAGGCCCCTGAGTTTGATTCCCAGTACCAAAAAAACAAGCCCAAAGGCAAACTTTTGCTCACTAATAGCTGAATTTTGCCTATCTGCTGAACATATTTCCCACTTAACTGTGTGCCTGTTGAGTTGAAAGCAAATACAAAGTTAAAGGAATGGTAGGTTTAGAGTAGGAAGGTACAGTATTTAAAAGCTTTCATGTAAATCCCTTGTGTAGTTTCAGCACCTCGACTCTAAAACTCAAAGTTTGAGCATAATTACTACAGCTCATAGTCATCTTTCTTGCTCTCCCCTCCTCTCTCTTTCTTTTCCTTCTCCAGCTTTTGTAGAGATAAATAGATATGGGTACAGATAATAGATAGTGATATAGATAAGTTTTTTGTTCATTTGTTTGTTTTGTTTTTTGGAGACAGGGTCTCGCTATGCAGTTCAGTCTGGCCTTGCATTCACTTTATAGTCCAGGCTGGCCTTGAATTTCCCACAATCGTCCTGCCTCAGCCTCTCAAGTGCTGGGATTACAGGTGTGCACCACCGTGCCTGGCTAATAGAGCTATAGTTAATCACAATTCAGTATATTTACAGTTGTGCAACTATACCCACAATCCAAAATTTATAATTAAGCAGTTTAGGTTTTTTGATTGTTGCTTTTGATTTTTTAAATATATTTTTCAGTATTTAGGTTTACACCCAATACCTTTGCCCTGAGCTATACATCCCCAGCCCTTCCTTATCTGTTTAAACACTTTGTTTAAACTTTGAGACAAGGTCTCTGGCATTGATCTCCCTAGTGCTAAGATATAGGCATGTGCCAGTGCTCCCAGCACGTTAGTATTTCTGTTGTATTTCTGTTGGTATTTGTGTTGCTTTTTTGAGACAGGATCTTGCTATGTATTCTAGGCTGGCAACAGATTTATGGTGACCCTCCTGGCTCTACCTCCGAAGTGCTGGGATTACAGGTGTGCACTGTCACTCCTGCCTTATAATTACTTTTACAGTTGTGCAACTATACCCACAGTCCAACTTTATAACAGGACACATTTGAGCATCAGAGTCTACAGCTTTTAAATCACTTTCAGGTACATGCTGTGTTCCTTGTCCACCATGTCAACAGTATATAATACCAAAAATATCTGCTGTCTAAAGAATGATATTTCAGCTTCTTTTTGAAATGTTGTTTTGGTTTTGTAAATATGTTTTCCCAGCTCTGCTTACAATAATATGTTTTGTTTGTTTGTTTGTTTTAGAGTAGGAAAGGTTTACTAGGGACTGAGAATAGTCCTGGGAGACAGGTGGTGTCCCAAGTGGGTTGTCACTGAGGTAATTTCTCTAAGAATGTTTCATAGGGCAAAATCGTGAGTTGGGTACAAAGTGGATCAAATTTTAATCAACCAATAAGACTATAGATATAGCTGCTTAGTTTTTATTGATCCAGTAGGGAAATGAGCACATAGCAAGGGAACATGGTTGACATTAAGCTTGGCGTATCTATGACTTCTAAAACGGGAACATTTTGGGGAGGAGATGGGTTGCAATAGTGTTCTAGCAACAGGATTTTGAGTACTTCTTTTACAATAGAGCTTTCTGTTGGAACAGTAATGAGAAGGGCTTTTTTTTTGTTATCCCCCTCCTGTATCTGTGATGGTCTGAGTAGAAAAGAGGACCACAGTTCTTGTGGAGAACATGAAATATATTGGAAATAGTCTGGAGCCTGGACGAGGTGGGTGAAAGGAATCTAGCTGGAATTGTGTCAGCTTTAACTCTGGGCCCTTCCCCAGGATGTTCCTTTCACTGTTAGTACTTGTCTTTTTGCTAGCTTTCCTTTGTGTTTTTTTCTTTCTTCAGTTTATGAAGTGAGCATTAAGATTTTTCTTTTTTCCTTTTCTTTTTTTGTCTGCCTTGTCTGTCTTTGTAGAAAAGTGTATGTAAATGATTTTTACAAACATACCTGTGTGACTTGTACTCAGGTATGTACAGCCTCAAAAATCTGCTTATGTTCCCTTTGGCTTGGGCTTTTTAGCTATAAGCAGAATCAAAATATGTGCTTCAAAACATGAAACGCTTCAGATTTTCTTTGTAATGCCTAGTTTGGGATCTAATAAATTCTCTTTTTACTCTTTGAGATAAATCTTTCTGCCTTATATTGTCATTCATCTGAGTTGTCTGAGCCTTGCATTTTCCCAGCTGTGATTATCTTAACAGAATATTTTTATTAATTGAAAATACCTTTTTATAATATGTGCATAACAAATTTGCACCTTTTTTCTTTCATTGTTTAAGAAAACATAGTCCAGAAAGTGAGAAATGGGTAAAATGAATGGCATTTTGCTTATAATAGCACTTGCATGTAGTTCCAGTCATAATGAAGTGAGAATTATGTTAGAAAAAGCTTTGAATACTGTCAGGAAATGATCAAAAGCTCAAATGCTTGCAGGGCTCTGGTTGCCATGGTGACTAAGACTGTTGAAGCAGAATGGAATACTTGGTGGGATTATATAAGGCAGCATCTTGGGATGGGTTTGAGAAATGCAGCTGTATCTAGTGGTACTATCTGTAACTCATGGTGCTTTGCAAAAGCAGAAGCCTCCAAGTCACTAATGACTGACTCCAGAGAAGCAAATACACAAAGCCATCACAAGCTTCGAAGGCCAGGGGCTTTTTTTCTACCCTGAGAATTACACTAAAGTGAAGTGTAATGGTCTTAGACAAAAATAATTACAGACATTATTTTTATTAAATGTGCTCCTGACATTCAAATTGTGGAAGAAATCTTCTACAATACTTTGGTTAAAAGCCTATTTTTAGAATGCTCTTTTTCTAAATAAGAGGATAACTAAAAAATTAATAGTTTGTTCCATTATTTCCTTTTTCTTTGCCCTTTCTTCCTTTCCTTTTCCTTCTTCTTTTATTCCTCTTTTGTCTGGTCCTCTTTGAGACAGTTAACATTCTCCTAGATATGAGTGCTGCAATTTAGTAATAAGTTACTTCAGAGATGACACCCCAAACTACCTGTTCACGTTTGGAATATATGCTTTCATTTTACATGGCTTACCACTCAAAGGATTAGATTTGCAGCTGGATATGGTGGTGCACATCTGTAATTCTAGCACTCTGGGAGGCTGAGGGAGAAAGATCACAAGTTGGAGCCCAGCCTGGGTAATTTAACAAGAACCTGTTTAACAAAAAAAAAAAGGATTAGGTTTAAATTTGAGATAGCCACCAGAGTGCCGTAGACATCTTGATTCTGTTGTCCAGAAAAACATTGGCCAATAGAAATTTAATGAAAGCCACAAATGTAGCATCATTTCTAGTCACATCAAAAAAAGAAACAAGTGAAATTAATTTTAATAATGTAATTTATTTGAGTTTATATGTCAGAAGTATTCTGTTTCAAGCATAACGGGCTGGAGATGTGCCTGCTATGTGTAAAGCCCCTGGTTCCTCAACACCACAGAGAAGAAAAATGTATGCACATAATCAGTATAGAAAAATTACTGAGACATTTTACTTTCTTTTCCTCATAATAAGTCTTTGAGAAACAGTGCATATTTTACACTTACATACATTTTATTTTAGATAAGCTGCATTTCCAGTGGCTACTGGCTCAGGCATAACTCTTCTGTTTTTGCTTCTGCTTTCAAAATGGCTCACACTGCTTTCTGGTGAATCGTATGGGCCGTTTGGGGGCTTTTGTTGTCTATTACATGTCCCTGCTTATTTCCTCTGTCTTCTCCCTTATAGGTGCTGATAGCATGCAGGTCTTTTCCCCACAGGTAATTTGTTGCCACTTACTTTTTGGGAGAGGAATTTGAGAGCTACTTTATTACTTACTATATTCACTTGCTAGGGCTATCATTAAAAGTAGCATACACTGAGGGAGGCTTAATCAATACAGTCCTCACAATCTGGAGGCTGGAAATCCAAGATCGAGGTACAACGAGGTTGGTTTCTCTTGCAGCCTCTCTCTTGGCTTGCAGTTGGCTGAGTTCCGTCTGTGTCCTTGTGTAGTCATCCTGTGTGTCCATGGGCTGCTGCCATTTCTCTGTGTGTCCTTATCTTTTATGCAAACACAAGTTTCACTGTGTTAGGGACTACTATAAGGGCTGCATTTTAAGTCTATAATCTGTTCAATGGCCCTGTCCACAATATGGTTGAATTCTGAGGTACTAGGGGATAGAGCTTTAACGTGGGAATTTTGTGGTCAGCAATTCAGGCCATGACACTTAGTTTTGCAGAAAGGTTGTCTGTGGGTTTTAAAATATACTGTCTGGATGTTCTGTCAGTTTTTGTAAGGCATCTGAGTAGATTTAAAACTACCCTGCCACTAATTGCAGAATCCAGAAAATCAGCTATTTAATTGCTGTAGTAAAATAAATATTAGGTAATAAAATACATTAGTACATCTCTCAGTCATTATTTTCAACTGTCAGTGTTCCATGCTACCTGGTTTCATAAGTTGGCTCCTCTAAGCTCCTAATGGTCAGGATAAGACCACTGAATAAAAACAAATATAAGGTGTCATGTCTTCCCCTTTTTTTTTTCACAAATGTACATTAATGGATTTTATTGTAGCAACTGAGACTCACAGGGCCTTCACATGTTCTGATCAACCCAGAAAATGCACAAGAGCCAAGAATAAATTAGAAGAAAAGGTCAGATATCAGACATCAGTTTATTCATATCTTTAGAAATGGCTTATTTTCAAGTCGAAAGTCTTCCGACCACTAAGATACATCTCCAGTTCTTTTTTTATTTTTATTTTTGTTTTATTGTAAGGACAAAAGAATAGAGACATATAAACCAGAGTAACACAAAAACAATAAAGAAAATACAAAATTATAGAGAAGATAGTAGGGAATTAGCACTGGATGCTGTATTACATAATGTTATCTTTATATTTGTTAACACAAAAACAATAAAGGAAATGCCAAATTATAGTGAAGATAGTAGGGAATTAGCACTGGATACTGTATTATGTAATGTTATCTTCATATTTGTTACTCAGTTATACAGATGATGGCTCATTCTGATTAATCAGTTTTCTCCACCCTCATCTCTGCTATCCCACCCAATCAGTCGTCTTTCCTCTGATAACAACTGTACTTTTTGGTTTATTTACTCCCTTGGGCTCTAACATTGGAAAGAGACATGGCTGCTTCAAATTATGCTGTAACAAACGTGTGCACACAAATTTCTATGGTAGGAGGTGGAAAAGCACCCATCCTCAAAGACGGTAAATAGGCAAGGAACCAGGGGTCTGGTCAAGTCAGTGGGGTTACCCCATGAACCACCAGGCTCCTCCTCGATGCAGTGTACCCAGAGGCCTGGTTGAGTCCTCAGGGTCGCCCCTGAGGACCGCCGGGCTCCACCCTGTGGAGGTGCTCCCAAGGGCTGGTCAAGTCCTTCGGGTCACCCCTGCAGACTGCCAGGTTCCGCCCCATCACTGTGCTCCTGGAGGCCCAGTCTAGGACCTCAGGGTTTTCATGTGGCCTAGAGGGAGCCCCCCTCCCCCATCAGGCTGTGGAGCTCCCTGTCAAGCCCCCTGGGGTCCCCTCATAGGCCACTAGTGTCTCCATGCAGGCCTCCGTATGACTCTTTGGAGGCTATCCCCACCCAGCTAGAGTACTGGGTCTGCACCCTATTTCCAGGTTTTCAACTCCTCCCACCTCTTTTTTTTTTGTGTGTGTATTTTATTTTTTTCATGTTATTACGTTTTTTAAATTTTTTATTTTTAAGTTAGAAGACTGGAGATATATAAACCAGACTATCACAAAAACCAATACAGAAAATACCCAATTATAGAGAAGGTATTAAGGAATTGTCACTAGATGTTGTGTTACATAATATTATCTTTGCATTTGTTAAAACAAATAATAAAGCAAATAGTAAATTATAAAGAGGACAATGGGGAATTAACACTGGATGCTGTATTACATAATGTTATGTTTGCATTTGTTAACACAAAAACAGTTAAGGAAATAGCAAATTACACAGAAATAGTAGGGAGTTGACACTAGACACTGTATTATATACTGTTACCTTCATCTTTGTTGCTCAGTTATACAAATGATGGCTCGTTCAATTAATCAGTTTTCTCCACCTCATCTCTGTTGTTCTACCACTCTTTCAGTTGTCTTCCCATTGGTAATAACTGTACTTTTTGGTTTATTTACTCCCTCGTGGTCCCCCATTGGAAAGAGACTTGGCTGCTTTAAATTATGCTGTGTGAAACATGGGTGCTCACAAATTCCTATGGCAGGAGTTGGAGAAGCACCCATCCTCAAAGACTATAATTCGCAAGTCCTCTCAGCCATCGGGTGTCTGGTCAAGTAGGTGGGGTTACACAGCTAAGCCGCCAGGCTCTGCCTCGATACAATGCGTCCATGTCCAGAGGCTCAGGCGAGTCTTCAGGGTCACCCGGGGACCAGCTCTTCTGGGGGCCGGGTGTACTTCCTGGCTCTGCCCCAGGGCCCGCCTCTCCCGGGGGCATACCACTCAGCTCCACCCTGGTGTGACCGCCACTTTGAGGAGTCCAGCCGACTGGGAGGCCTCTCCCCGCACAGGCCATGGAGCTCTCCACCGAAGTCCCTGGTGTCCCCTCTGTAGGCGTCCTATGACTCTTTGGAGACTATTCCCACCCAATTAGAGAAGTGGGTCTGCACCTTAATTCTATGTTTTCACCTCCTCCCATCTCTCGATCTCCAGTGTTGCCGTTCCCCGGCCCTTGAGGCTGAGCACTGGGCACACTTACGCTGCGGGGCACAAGTGGTGTGAGGTCTCCCCAACCTGTGCTCACTGGGGTGGTCCAGGCTGTATACTAAGTTTAGTTATTAGTTTAAGGAGAGAATTGGAGGATTTTCTCGGATGTGCTGTGTAGAGTATGTTGTTGTCTCAGGCTCCAGGATTGCTGCTTTTTGTGTAGTTTGGTACTGTGGGTTCTTACAAGGTTCATATATGCAAGCAGTGTGAAGACTCTCTTCATGCTCATATTAGTAGTTTAGGGTGAGTCCTGAAGTCCGTGGACTCAGCCCATTGTCAGAAACACATGGTGAATGGCCCCCAAGTCTCATGTTGCTCAGAGAGGGAGTTCAGGGTGGGAGCTAAAGCCCGGTAATTCAACGCTTGCTTCCTGCTTGGTATTGGAATGAGAAGGGCGTGGGGTTGTGTGTCCCACCTCTGTCTGCAGTGCTTTCTTATTGTTGAACTCCAGCTCCCATGTGTTTTATGGCCGGATCCCTGGGAATTACTGTGGTGCTGGGGTCGCTTCCACTCCTCTCTGCTACTCTCTGCTGGTATTTGTTCACACCTTGGAGAGGTATGAGGCCATATCCTCCCGGCATGGGTAGAGCTGGATGTGGTGGGCTGCTCACTGGTTGCCTTGACTCCGCCTTGCCTCAGGGCACTGATTAGAAAGGTTTCTACAGAGTGGGGATTTTGCTTCTCTGGCTGTCGTATCTTCACGTTCTCACACTGGATTCGACCACACCTTCCGACTGCGGCTGCTTCCCTTCTGAGCTGTGCTTTTTCCTCTCTGGTTGTGGACCAGCTCTCAGGACTCTGCTCTCCCCTGTTCAAGTCTGTGGGTCTCCACAGGCAGGGGCTTGTGAGGCTGAAGCTGTGAGTGCCGTAATGAGGGAGCGGCCGGGGGTGTGTATGGAGCAGTGGCTCCCTTCTTTTCTGCCTCCTCTTCGTCGAACTGCACCGTGATGGCCCTTCAAGCTTTTTCTCCAGGAGAGGTCTTGTTATTTCTGAGGGCTTCAATCCCCAGTTCAGATCTTTCCTGGGTCCGTGGCACCAGGGCACCCATTTCCATCCTTCTTGTCTTTCTCCTGTTGCTCTATTCTAGTATCTGGGTGGCGATCCTCTGGAAGGATCTTTCTCTGCTGCTTACCTGGTCACCATCTTACCGGAAGTTTCCACTTTATTTTTAACCCAGCACTGCTGAACTGGTAAGAATGAGGTGAACTGGGATGTTGAGACTGTTGCCCCTCCAGTTGGTCTCTCGGTGCCTCCACCCAGAGGCTCTGCAGCGCCTTCCACTTCAGACTCGGAGTCCACTCCTCCCACCTCTTGATCTCCAGTGCTGCTGCTCCTGCCCCTTGCAGCTGGGCATTGGGCACACTTACAATGCTGGGCACAAGTGGCATAAGGTCTCTCCCACCCATGCTCGCTGAGGTAGTCCAGGGTGTGTGCTAAGTTTCGTTATTA
Source organism: Dinomys branickii (assembly GCA_004027595.1). NCBI lineage: Eukaryota > Metazoa > Chordata > Mammalia > Rodentia > Dinomyidae > Dinomys > Dinomys branickii. The sequence continues at coordinate 18,670 of PVLD010022081.1, read as the reverse complement.
GTTCTAGAAGATAATTGGAGAATTTTCTCGGGTCTTCTGTGTGGAGTATGTTGTTGTCTCTTCGACTCCAGGATTGCTGCCTTTCGTGTAATTTGTCACTGTGGGTTTATACAAGGTTCATATATGCAAGCAGTATGAAGTCCCTCTTGGTGCTCATGTTAGTAGTTTTGGGTGGGTCCTGAAGCCTGTGGACGCATCCTGTTGTTGTTGGGAACACGTGTTGAGCATGCAGGTCGCCAAGACTCAAGGTGCTCACAGAGGGAGTTCAGGGTGGGAGCTGAAGCCCAGTAACTCAGCTTGTGCTTCCTGCTTGGGTGTTGGAGTGAGAAGGGCGTGGGGTCGTGTGATCCACCTCCATCTGCAGCTCTCTCTTACTGTTGTACTCCAGTTCCCTTTTGTTCTTTGGCTGGATCCCTGAGAATTGCTGAGGCCCTGAGGTCGCCTCTGCTCTCTGCTGCTCTCTGCTGGTAGTTGCTCACACAGTGGAAAGGCACGAGGCCACAGCTTTGGGGCATGGGTAGACCTGGGTATGGTGGGCTGTGTACTGGTTGCTTTGACTCTGCCGTGCCTCAGGGCACTGATGAGAAAGGTTGTTGCAGAGTGGGCATGCAGCTTTAGTGGCTGTTGTAACTTTTTATCCTCACACTGGGTTCGACAACACCTCCCAACTGCTGCTGCCTCTTTCCCAGTTTGGGCCTTCTCCCACTCTGGCTTTTGCCCAGCTGTCAGAACTCTGCTTTCTCCTGGCCGAGTCAGGAGGCTCCTGTGAGCACAGGCCTCCGAAGCTGAAGCTGCGAGTGCTGGCATGAGGGAGCATGAGGGAGCAAGCCGAGGGTGTGTATGGAGCAGTGACTCCCTCCTTCTCTGCCTCCTCTTCCTCTAACTGTGCTATGGCAGCCTTCCGAGCTCTTCCTCCAGGAGAGGTCTTGTTTGCTCTTTCTGAGGGCTTCAATTCTCATTTCAGATCCTTCCTGGGTCCAGGGGGACCCATTTCTCTCCTCCTTGTCTTTCTCATGTTGCTATATTCCAGTGTCTGGGTGGCGATCCTCCTGAAGGATCTTTGCTGCTTACCTGGTTGCCATCTTCCCGGAAGTCCATGTCTTCTTCTTTGAAAGCACTTCTGGAGAGTACATGAGGAATTGGTCAGATGAAGGGTATTAGTGGTTAGTTTTCACTCTTAACATAAAGATATGTTAAGAACCCTAAAGAATTCATTAAATCCTCAAACATTTATTGGAATCTATTATCTTGGTTTTACCAATGAAAGGACCAAAGCTTTTGGGAGATAAAGTATACTAATGCATTGTGGAGATTGACACCTGGTCAACTTGTAACCCCCAGCTGAACTGAGTTAGCAAGGTGCTGAGTGTGGGAGGCCCACCTGGGGATTGTTGCCAGCACCATAAGAGGCAGAACTGGTGAGGAAGAAAGTAGAGAAGCTGTTAGGAAGCTGTAGAGATGCTATAGGGACCTGTTTTTTGTTTTTTGGGTTTTTTTTCTGGAGGAGTTTGTCATACTGGCTTTCCTAATGAACTGTTCTTGTCAGAAGAGGAGCTTGGGCCTTGTCACTAAGAGTGGCTGTGGTTCACTATGGGGGAGCTCTGGTCCTCACTTTGAGCATTGCTTCCTGGGTCTGGAGGGGAAAATGGTGCATTGCTTAGTCTCCTGGAGAAGCTTGTTGTGTTGGCTTTCATAATGGGAACTCAGCTTTCCTCATCGTCAGAGGAGCTTGGGACCTCACTGTTGCTGAGGATGGCTGTGGTACTTTTGGGGGGAGCTGTGGTTCTTAATTTGAGCATCACTTCCTGACTCCATTGCAGACTGCTCAGCCTGCTGACCCAGATCCTTCATTTCTTTGGCACAGACTTTCTAGCTTCTACCACTGACCTTTGGGCATTTCCAGAACAAATCTGTGAACCACGCCTGCATGAGACATTGTCATGGGCTCTAGGACTCCAGCTGGACTCGTTGGGGGCATTGTTATGGGCTGTAGGTCTTCAGCTGGACTCATGCAGGACATTACTATGGGATCCGGGCCCTCAGCTGGATTCTTTGGTATTTAGTGTGTGGACAGATTTCCTGCATTCTTTTTGTATGTGATTCTTTGAGTGACTATTATAAATAATCTTACAAAATATGTGTCCTGTATTATATTGTTCCCTTGCAAAACCCAAAACTATTAACACCCATGTTGATATGATGGATTACAGTTTGGAAAGTGCTGCCATGAACATGAAAGTTTTCCCTTGGTATAAGAGAAAGAATCCCAATCACAGGTGATGTTAGACTCTAGGAATGGAGGCAATTGGCTTCCTGGCTTCTTGCATCTGTTCTCTTGTTTCTCATAGGAATCCATGTCTTGGGCGGGGGATATAGCTCAGTGGAATAAGCGCTTGTCTAGCAAGCGCAGGGTCCTGAGTTCGATCCCCAGTACCGCAAAAAAAAAAAAAAAAAAAAAGGAATCCATGTCTTTTGGGCCCCTTTGGTCCTCACCATACCTACAAGAGAGTCTTGGGATTTGGCAGATCAACTGAAGCCCAAAATTCTAGAAAGGGTCATGGAATTTAAAACTGGCAGGTGGGCATGGTGGCACATGTCTGTTCCAGGTATTCTGGGAGACTTAAGATGGAGGATCTTAGGCCCAGTCTGGGTAATTTAGTGACTTAGTGAGAGCCTGCCTCTAAAAAAAGGTCAAGGGTTGGGGGCATAATTTTGTACAAAGGCCTTTAGTTCAATTCCTAGTACTGCAATAAACAGACTAAAAATTTGAAGCCATGCAGGCATGTTGCTTTATTCCTATAAGACTGAGGGGGAAGGATCACTTGAGCCTAGCAGTCAGAGCCAGCTTCGAAAATACATTTTTCTTTGAGCAAGATATGGAACATAAAATTACTAGTTGCAGTGTATCTGACAATGTCACGCATTCCCTGGAGCTGGTTCTTGGAAGGAGGAGATGCCATTCAACAGCTTTTTTTTGACTTGGCATGTCTCAGTTCAGACTTATTATTCAGTGCTGTTCAGCTTCATCAGTTCTCAGGAATGAGTAGTGTACTGAATGCCTTTGATGGGCTGGCGCCATTCTAGGTACTGGGCGAGGAGTAGGGGCCAGCTACAAAGATAAATAGGCTGCCTGCCTCGAGTAGGTCATATGTCCTGCTTTTTTTGACGGGGTAGGAAAGGAATTAATACAGTGGTGTCATTGAGGTCTCATCCCCTAAGGAAACACTTAACCCTTCAGTCTGGTCTGTTGATACCCTTAACACTTTCAAACTTAAAAATCAATTGCTTTACGTAAATTAAAAACCTAAATACACCATTTGGATTAAGCTGGTGCTAGATTATGAAGTGCTTGACTGAGCTTTGTCAATCTCAGATACAGTGTTGTCCAGTATCCACATGGACATGGAAACATAGGTGTGAACAAAGGAATCCCTGTCATATAGTCCTCTCTGTGAACAAGAATATGTGAATGCATCAGTGAGTGTCCTTGACTGAAGGCCTGGTTCAGAGAAGGTACCTTGGTTTTTGGCCTTTGACCATAGCTTTGTTGAAGGTCAGTAGCATCATTAAGATATGGGGAGCAGAATTAGCTCCCATAAAAGTTCCTATTTAGAAAATCTAGGTGTTTATTCCATATGTTAGAAAAGAGCATTAGATTATGTTACGGTCAGATTTTGCAAGGGAATGGATTTAATACAGGACACGTAATTTATAGGATTATTTTATAATATTCACCCAAAGAGTCAAATACAAATGAATGTGGGAAATCTCTCCACACACTAGAGACCCAAAGAATCCAGCTCAGGGCCTGGATCCCATAGCAGTATCTTCCTCACAAGTCCATCTGGAGCCCTAGAGCTCATGACAATGTTTCATGCAAGTTTTTATCAAGCACCTACACTGGGGAGGTGCACAGGTCAGTGGTGGAAGCTAGAGAGTCTATACAAGCAGGATGAAGGATCTGTGCCAACAGGCCAAGGGACCTGCACTGGAGCCAGGAAGCAATGCTAAGTTAGAACCAGAGCTCCCCCATAAAGAACTGTAGCCATCCTCAGCAACAGTGAGGACCCAAGTTCCTTCAACAACGAATAGAGCTGAGTTCATATCAGGAAAACCAGCGTAACAAGCTTCTCCAGGAGAATCAACAGTGCACCATCTTACCCCCACCAGTTTTCCTTTTATGCTGTTGGCAGCAGTCCTCAGATGGGCCTTCCACACCCAGCACTCGCTGATTTAGTTCAGCTGGGTGTTACAAGTTGACTATTAGTTAATCCACAACAGATTAGGAGCTAGAGTGTCCTAATTTGAATCATAGCTCTAAAATGTACTGGCCATAATTCTTAAACAGTTGTATGTATCTATGTCTGTATTTCCCAGCATATGTATTCACATGTACCTTGGGGAAGCTGTATCATTAAGGACCAGAATAAAAGGAGAAAGCCAGTGAAAGAGTGTGAGAACAGATCCAAGGCAGTAAGGAAGTGGCCAATAGTGCAAACCACAGAGAAGGCTGATTTAAATTAAAAAGGGCTGAAAAGGATCTACTGCATTTAGAATTAATTGTAGGTAGGTTTTGGTGAGGAGTGATTCAGGTTAGTAAAGAGAGGCTATTTACAGGACCTTGCAATAAACTTCCTGAGTTGTGACATTTTATCTTTACATTTGAAATATCTATGAGAATCATATTTAATCATTGGTGCTGCATTTCTTTCTTCCAAATCTCCTTCCTGACTTCTATGCGGATTTAAAAAGAGAAATTCGTGTCATATTTTCACTTGCTCTAAAGCCTTGGAAAGGGATATGAGCAGCCAATTTGTGTCATTGGGGCCTTTGGAAAATGTGAGCTATAAGGTCATTTTACTGATTGGGTAATTCACAGGGCCCCATTTAATTTAATTCTATGGACCATTAATTTCCCATCTCTGTTAGTAATAATGACTAAATGATATAGTCAGAGTTTAAAACCAAGAGTCAAGCTCTGAAACTCTTTATAAAGTACCTTAGTTAAGTTTAGACTGTAATCATAATGGTTTGTATATTAGCTTCTATATGTCTCATTGGATCAAAGAGTGATTTAGGGCTTAACTCTGAAGAAATTTTTAAAAATTAACCCTATTTTGTAAAAGAAATTGCTATGTAGCTAGGCTTCCAGACTGGAGCAGCAGAAATTTTGAATTCTTTTGAGGAAATTAATACCAACAATTTAGACAACATCGTTCAAAGCAGATACTCCTATATTATCACTTCCTATTAGGAGTATTGTTCTAGACTTTTAAGTCACCTCTTATTATACTTCTTAGTCTCCTACCAAATTATTTTCCCCTATAAACACTTTTACTGGACATCTGAAAAGACGTAGTCATGCAATAAAACACTGGCTCTACTTCTATGTTCTCCCCTGACAGCATGTATTACTGAGATTTATTGAATTCGTTACTTTTGTGAAAACTCAAAGGAACTTGCAAGTAAATGCTTACTTGAAAATTTACAAAAAGACTTTATGTTTAAAGAATCACCTAATAATTGTCAGTTGTCAAAAATTCGATAGTGCTGACAAATACTTTTATGTAGTAATACAGCTCCCTAACAGCAGTTGCCTATAAGTCTTAGCATCTATCAATAACCTCTGTTTAAAAATACCTGATTAGATCTTCACTTTCACTAGAGATCCACACAAAGATAAAAAGGATGAAAACTTGCAGTGAACATGGAAAATACCTACAGTAAACACTACTTCTGTAATCTGAAATCAATGTCTACTTATTATAAGGATAATGGAAGTGGATTTACAAATGAAATTAGTAGCTCATTCTTGCCATATGTAAAAATTTCAGGCAGGAAAACATCTTGCTTTCTCATCCATTGTCTTGACATCTAGTGCAGAAATGTAGAGCTTTCTCTTTCTTTAATTCTTCCTACAGAAATAAATCTACCTGTTGTTCATTTTGTATGACTACTGAAGTTCATTTGTGTGAAGATGCTTGCAATATTTTTATAACAGAAAAATTGGAAACTATAAATACCTATCAGGAAGGTATTGGTTAAATAAGTTGGTTCATTATATACTACTTGATGTAATTCTCTATATGGCTAAGAGAATTAATTTTAAAAGGCATGTTGCAATGATTATTTGTACTAGTTTGATTTAAGTAAAATAATGCAAAAACTCAGGTATATAGGAAAATCATTTTTAATGGTGGCTATTTCTAGGAACTTGATTAAGGGGTACTGGGGATGTAGCTCAGTATTGGAGTGCTTGCTTGGCATATTGCAAGGCCCTGGGTTCAGTCTTAGCAGTGGTGGTGGGGAAAGAATTAAGAGGAGAACAAGGAACATTTTACCTTCTTCATTTATGTGCTTTATCAGTATTTCTGTTTTACAGTAGACAGTTTTCAAGATTGTCTATTTTCAGAATTGAAAAAGATGTCTCATTATACTTCAAGGTGCTTGATTTCTACACAGTTAGAAATAATGTGTAATTTATAAACCCAGAGGTGAGAACTGAGTGACAGGCACCTTCTTCTTTCCAGAAAGAGGAAATAATTCATAACTGTCAGGATTCTCATCAGAGGTTTCCAAATGCATGAAATCAGTCGTATAAATTATAAAACATAAGTCATGTTTGTCTTTGTGACCACTAAAGTATGGGTAATTTTTCTTAATATAGAAAATAAATGTGTGTCATTATCACTACAATGAAAATAGGGGCCACAAAGTTGGGTACAGTAGGTAGTACACATCTGTAAAAGTATAAGCTCAGCCTGGGTAACATAGTCACTTAGCAAGACCTTGTCTCAAATTAAAATACAAAACAAACAAATGGAGATGTAGCACAGTGGGAAAGGCCTGGGTCAATCCACAGGGAGGAAAAAGGACAGCAGGAAGGAAAGGGAGAGAAGAGCAGGAGCGGGGAGTGCAAGGAGAAGAAGAAGAAGGGAAAGGGGAGATCTCTGATAGAGTGCAATAGTTCTCTTCCCTGTATTGATATCTGCAGAGTGTTGCTTCAATGTGAACTTCTGGGCTGGACCGTGAGATTTGCTTTGGCTGCTGGGACAGGAGCAAATTTAATACAAAGGCTTGAAAAGGAAAATGACCAACAGGCACCTGTTAGACATTTGAGGGAGGCTGTCAACCCCTAGCTGAGTGCATGAGCGAGGTGTGGCTCAGTACACTGTGGAAGCACACAGCTTAAACTGCTAATGCATAAAATTTCTAGCTAGTGAAGTGGTTTTTGATTTGAGCAACTGGGGTTTGAAGTGGTTTGTTATACTGCAGAAGGTAACTGGAGGCAAGCACAGTGACACATGCTTGTAATGACAGCTACTCTGGAGGTTGAGGCAGGAGGATCACTTGGGCTGAAGTTTTGAGGCCAGTCTGGACAGCATAGAGACTCAAACAACCACATCAGCACCTGACTTTTTACTGTGTATTTGCTGATTTGTGAGATAGCCAGAGTACTACTATTAAAAATAAGTAAAGCAAAAACAAATACTGGCATTGTCACATTTTACACTCTGAGAACTATAAAATGTATAAGTAAAGCACTGTTCTTCGAGATGAGTGTGAAAAATGTTCTGGCAATTGGTAGTTTTCTTGTATCCATTGGTTCAGAGTATAGGAGAACTAAAGTTGGAGGAGCCCATCTTCATCCAGGTGCTCTGACAACACTACAGGACATGGCCTGCTTGACTAATTATTCTGGACCTGCAGTATATGTGTAGATCTGACAAAGGAGTTAATTTATCCTTCGCTCATACCCAGGAGACATACTGTACTCTAAGAAGAAGAGTTAGCAAACATAGGACTTGGATTGATCATACCTTCTTCTAGAAGCATGAATCAGATCCCCAAATGGACTCATTCCCAAAACAGAGATTATTGTTCCCACCTTACCTTCATATACATGCATGTATGCTTGCAGCACATGTGCGTGTGCTTGCACACACACACGCACACACATGGGATTGTAACCATCTTCCTCAAGGCTTAGACCTCTGAAAATGATCTGTAACAGAAACTAAGGCAATTTTATAAAATTGTCTTCTGTGGTGAAATGCCCCAGATTATGACTTCATTGAGAAGAACATAAAACCACAAGGAGAAGTTAGGATTTTAAGAGACAAAAACCACCTTTAGGAGCCAAAAATTCATTATCAGGATTAAAATTCACATCAAGGACAATAAACAGTAAAATTGATATTACTCAGACACATTAGTGATGTTGGAGATGATCTCTCAATATGCAAAGAATTCGAGATAAGCAGGAAGAATTGGGGATATCTCTCAATATGCAAAAAAGAAATAAATTTGGGGTTAAGAATGAATGTGATACAGCTGAAGAATCGTCAATATTTTTTATGGAGAAATCGGAAAAAATGAAATAGAAAAAGTAAAAATGAAAATGGGAAAAAAAGCAGCATCTTGAAAACATCTAGATGAGCAATCAAGAGGGCATATTCAGAAAACATACTGCTTTTGGGAAAATTATTTAGAGACTTACAGCTGTGGGTCAAGAAATAAAAACTAAAAAGGAAATCATAAATTAGGACATCATGGTATTACAGGCATTGTGAATTTGCATTGTAACTGTCACAAGGTACCACACCCAATTCATCATACAAAAACCTTTTTAGCAAAACACAGCAGGTTTAAGCAGCCACACAGCAGATCTTGTTTAATGACTTTCTCAATGATGCCTAAAAAGGAAAGACCTCTTTTTCATTTTTTTCTTTCTGTCTGTCTGTCTGTCTGTGTCTTTATCCTTCCTTCCTTCCTTCCTTCCTTCCTTCCTTCCTCACTTACCTACTTATTTATCTTTCTGTCTGTCTGTCTATTTATCTGTCTATCTATCTATGTGGTACCAGAAATCACCTTTTTTTTTTTTTTTTCCCGGTACCAGGGATCGAACTCAGGACCTTGCGCTTGCCAGGCAAGTGCTTATGCCACTGAGCTATACCCCCAGCCCCGGTACCAGAAATCAAATTCAGGACCTTGCTCTTGCCAAGCAGGTGCTGTGCCTACTGAGCTATATCCCCGACCCAGGGACTTCTATTTAGATTGTTATTTATTTTGATAACCCCAAGAATGGGCACAAGAAATTTGTTTTTTAAAATTCTTGCCTCAGGCAGGAGCTACTACAAGTTAGGACAGTCAACAAAACATATAGATTCTTCACGTAATGAAGAGAATAACATTTGAAAGTCTGTCATGAAAGATGCTAAAACATTAAATATAATGAGGACTTTTGCTGAGTAGAAAGTGGGATTAGTGGGAGCAGAAATAGGGGAAATTTACTTTTTACTCCATACAAACCTTTTGTGGTGTTTAAATTTTATACTGGATGAGAATATATTCTGTAGTATAAAAGGCACATGGTTTTAAAAAGGTGAGGATTGAGGTGTATCTCAGTGATAGTGCTCATGCTTAGCATGCATGAGGCTCTGGGTTCCATCCCCAACACTGGGAAAACAAAACAACCTAGTAGTTGTTCTTTAAAACACCTCTCACACAAAAAAATAAATAAACAAACACCTCTCACAGTTTGGGGATGTAGCTCAGTGGCATGGTGCCTGCCTTGCAAATCCAAGGTCTTGAGTTTGATTCCCTATACCAAAACTAACTCACTAATTAACTAAATAAATCACCTCTCACACCTCAAAGCCTGGTTTTCAGTAGAAACCACTTGGACTGCTTTTGGTTTTGGTTCTTCTGGTGTTTACCCCCATTTGTAAATTAATACACTTACATCATTATTTCTTGGTTTACAATTTGTACACTTTCCTTTGATATTGTCATGATAAATGGAGATTTCATTTGCCTAAAAACTATTTTTTCCTAGTCTCTTTGTCCTCATGGAAATAATAACAGTAATAGTAACACATAACAGTGAGCACGTATGAGAGTGTTTGCCATTTGCTAGCCTTGTTCCAAGTACTTCACACATTATTATCTCCTCTCCGCTAGGCCCTTGAATTTCCATGACCAGGATCTTCAGTTTCTCCAAGGTTATTTATTACTCATGTCCACAGCTGTAGAGTGCACTTTTCTTCCTGTCTTTCACTCCCTCTCTTTCTCTCCTTCCTTCCTTCCACAGTACAGTACTGGGTTTTAAACCCAAGAACATAAGGTCTTCACAGTGAGCATCTTCAGCTCTTTTTAAATTTCATATTTTAAGACTAGGTCTCTTTTTTATTTTTATTCTCTTTTTTAAAAAAAGACTGGGTCTCACCAAATTGCCAAGTTGCTTAGGCTGGGCTTTAACTTGCCTGCTTCCTCTTTCTCAGCTTCCCGGAGTGCCAGTAAGCCAGAAGTGGAAAATTCCAAACCATGAGACTTGTTTCATCAGCAAATTTTGTTTTTGTTTTGTATTTTGAGACAGGGTCTCGCTGCATAGCTCAGGCTGGCAATCCTTAGCCTCCTGAATTCTGGGATTACAGGCCTGTGCCACCACACCTAGCATGGGCAAAATTATGTATAACTTGCTATCATAAATCTAGGCTTGGTGTTGTGCATTGTTGTTCCTTCAGCTACCAGGGAGGCTGAGATAGAAGGATTGTTTAGGGCTGGGGATATAGCTCAGTGGAATAAGCGCCTGCCTAGCAAGTGCAGGGTCCTGAGTTCGATCCCCAGTACCGCTAAAAAAAAAAAGAAAGAAGGATTGTTTGAACTCAGGTGTTGGAGGCCAGCTCAGGCAGTGTAGTGAGACCCCATCTCAAAAAAGAAAAGTAAAATTACCTTTAGGCTATATATATAAAATGTATATGAAATATAAATGAGTCAGGCACAGTGACTCACATCTGTAATCCCAGCTGCTAAGGAGGAGGCTGGGGCAGAAGGATCAGGAGTTCGAGGTCAGCCTGGGCAATGGAACAAGACCTTGTCAAAAAAAAATTTTTTTTTTCACATTTAGTTTTGGGCTCTTCTGTCCAATATACCTCATTATATACATGCAAATATTACAAAATCCAAAAGCTGAAGCACTTATGCTCTCAAGCATTTCATAAAAGGGGAATATTCAACATATATTCTCATTTTACAGATGAGAAACTAGGAAAAGAGGTTGGGGGCCCAGATTGCATACACAATTAGCAGCCAAGCCATTCTGACCTCAACCAGGTCCCTTCATCCACATACTATGACAATGGAACCCTTTGACTGCTAATTTAGTAAGATGAGGAAGCTATCACTCATATTCTTTCTTACATTTCTTCTCTTCTGATGCTGTTTTGATTCTTATGTCCTTGTGGTTTGTTCTTTGTATTTTGAATTTCACAAACTTAGTTCATTTTTTATTCATCCACTTTGGTACTTGGGTGGTACCATAATACTTTATAGAACACTATTCTTCCTTCAGTATATTGTTCCAGTCTTTTTCCTCTGGCACTCTTATTTATCTCCCTTTTTTTATTTTCCGTCTCATAGTTTTTCCTTCTAAGACATTACGTCTTCTAAGAGATTTTATCTTATATTTCTCGTAGTGATTATTTCAGCAATCATATGTTTCTTTGTTCTTACTTCCTTGAGCCTCATTTTTATTAAAGTGTAAATCCTGAGAGTACTAATTTATTTATTTATTTATTTATTTATTTATTTATTTTTTGTCCTTTTGAGACAAGATGTCTTTATGCGTTTCAGACTGGCCTTGAGCTCACTTTGTATCCCAGGCTGGTCTCGAACTCGCAGTGATCCTCCTGCCTCAGCCTCCCAAGTGTTGGGATTACAGGCATGCACCACCACTCCCAGCGTACTAATTTAAACTGTTAATATGGTTTTTAGCCTGTTCTTTGAATTAACCATGTTCCTATCGGGTTGCAGATTTCCTCCAACTCTCTAAAGTTCTTATTAAAGAAGGACAATATAGAAAATCTGACCAGATTACTGTTCGTTTAGGCAAATTCTGTTGACTGAGAGATTTGCATTATCCTGAGCAGGCTGACCTTATTCTGGGACCATCCCCACTCTAATCAATGATAAAATGAAGATATTATCCAATTTCTTTGATGAAAAACCTCTCTTTACTACCTTTCCTTTCTCCTGATCTTCTCTTTCCCTCTTTTTTTTTTGTGTACCTGGGAAAATAAACATAACTGTAGGCGTTGGTCATTTGGTGTGGGTGTGGTGAAAAGTGGTTCTTTAATTGTTTGAAACTGCACTTTCATTCTTTTTAACTTCTTTGGGTTGGCTTTTCTCACATGTAGTCTGGTTCCGTCTTTTCTAAGTTTCAGCTTTCTCTTCTCTGTTAGTTTATCCTTCCAGACCTACCTTCCCTTACCTCTGTGATTCACTAGGAGTCACCTTTATGGGCTGCACCACCCAGTGTCTGCCCCGTTAAGGGACTGCAGGAAGGGTAGATGGGGTTCCCTTACTCTTGGGCTAGGTTTTAGTCTCTGAACCTAGCCTGCTGAAGCAAGCCTACGCCCTCTAAGTGCTTCAGCATTCCTTGTTGGCTTCCTGTCACTCTGTTCACAGCATTATAGCTCCTTTGTTAAAGTCTTCACAGCAACCTATTTGCATGCTTCATCTGTTTCCTGCAAGGGGGGGTGTGTGTGTGTGTGTGTGTGTGTGTGTGTGTGTGTGTCTCGCTGGGGATGGAACCAGGGCCTCAGCAACTGTCCCACCAAGAATTTGAATGACAGGAAATAATAACATTGATATTTCTTCATGTAACAGTGATATTCTTTCTTTTTCCAGAAGTTTGTTGAAATCTCTCATCTGTGGACTTCTTTTTTATTTCTTTATATAGAGTCATAGGAGATCAAAGATAGAATTCTATGCTCATCCCATCATGCATTGTTTTATTATGTTGCTTTCTAAAGAACAGCTCTATTGAGATACTCATATTGAAGGTATACAATTCTGTGATACCTTTCACAAACATAATAAAAATGCAGGACCTTGCAATATGTGAACCAAGAAATAAAAGACTTATGAAAAGGTTATGAGATTCATTTAATGGTGATATTTTCAACATATATGGAAAGGATACTGTTGGTACTTAGAATTATGAAAAATGTCAGTTTCTCAAATTGATCTGTAGATCTATTCAGTTCCTATTAGAACCCATTAAAGTTTTTGTAGAACTTTGCCAAGTTGGTTTTTAAATGTATATTCATATGCAAATACAAGGAACCAAGAATACTTCTGAAAAAGAAGAAACATGGTACATTTATTACAAAGCTATTGTATTACCACCATGTTAATGAGGAAGTAGAAAGTTAGACCAGTATAACAGAAAGAAGAGCAGAGAGACAAGTGTAAGGGAAAATTGATGACTTCAATCCCAGTTCTGCCCTATTCATCAAAACTATATGTATAAATAACAAAATCATTCAGACCAAATTAATTAGACATATCTGAGTCATAGTTTTCTTATGTTTGAATTAAATTTGAAAATGAAAACTTTAAATCTTTTAGAAGACAATACTATTATATGGATGGATTTCTTTAAAAAGAAAGAAGCAGGAAGATAAAAACAAAGATTAAGCTAGGTGTCCTGCTGCACACCTGTAATCTCAGCATTCTGGGAGGCTGAAGCAGGGGGATTACAGTTCAGGCCCAGCATATGGGCAACTTTAATTTTGAAACTGTCTTAAAATTAAATAAAGGTAGGGGGCTATGGATTTATAGCTTAATGCAAAATCCCTAGGTTCCACCCTGTTATTACATGTAAGCAATAAAGAAGTAAATGATAAGAACTCATTTAAAAACTCAATAAAAGAGGTGACAATTCATGGACTACAGTAAGAAGGATATCACATTATACCTAGTGAATGATTATTGCTTTTCTCAAGTGAGTTTTGGTGGCACTGCTTTAACAAAATGTGACTGACTCTTACGTGAGTCATGTTAGCTCCATGTATCAATAGCCACATGCACAATCTTTTGATACATGTCTGTCTTAATGAAAATACCTTGAGCTTCTCAGGTTCTGCAAGAGAGCCGGATCCTTCAATTCTTTTCCCTGACCTAAAATTATGTCCCGCTGTAAGAATGTATTTGGGTCATCTTCAGTTATTCACAGATTTTCACTTGAAGAGATTTTGCCCTAAGAGTAAAGCTGGGTCTTGGCATTTATGGCTAGCATTTTTCAGTGGTGTGTTTTATAGTCAAGTATTAGTAATTGTTCTATCTTGAAATCTTGGAAGTTCTTTAATTTATAGATTTTTCTTTCCTTTCCAACTGCTACAGCCAATGCTTTGTTGAGTTCATCTTTTTCATAAAATATTTGCTTAAGTGCAACTGATGGCATCTAATGGCTAAGAGAAAGATACTTTCTCAGCTTCTTTATGTAAATCCTCAAGTTCATTCATTATATTACCTCTCTTTGAGTTATTCTAGGCCAGTGCAGTTTTACTACTACCTTATATTGGTCATGGTTTTTTTGGCTTTTGCTAACAGTTACTTGCTACTCAGTCCCAATGCAGTGTCACTTATGTTATGTGGAATGTTTATCATGGCAACAGTCTACTCCTTCTACCAGTTTTTGTAGTAGCTTTTCCTAAGTAATATAGCAGTGGTGCACACTTGTAATCCCAGCACTTGGGAGGCTGAGGCAGGAGGATTGTTATGACATCAAGACCAGCCTGGGCAACAGAGTGAGCTCAAGGCCAGCTTGAAGTGCACAGTGAGACCCTGTCTCAAAGAGACAAAACAAATAAAAAAACCCCAAAGTTGGGTGTTGTACTGTAGTAGAGGTTTATTTCTACCTCCTGTGTTAACTGTAAGGTATCTGTGGCCCAGGATCCATTAGGTGTGTCTTCCTTGGTGTTCCAGGCTGAAAGGATTTGTTGTTACATCAGGGAGAAAAGTGAAAATGGCAAACCTTGTAATGTCTCTTAATCTCCTGGGGCAGGATGTAGATCTCACAGTTATGTTTCATTGGCCCACGCAAGTAAATATGGCCAGGCCCATAGGGAGTATTTGTCTTTCAAAGACATTACTGTAAGTCACCAGGCCCAAGGACAAAGGGATAGGATAGTTGAAAACAGTAAAATCACTTGCACACAGACTTGTAGATTTATCCTAAAGTACTGCTTTCAAACTGCTGAGATCTTAGCTGATGAGAAACATTGAGAAATATTAGTATATAAGTGATTACTCATAAGATCATCCAGGGAGGGTGGGTGTGGTAGCACACATCTGTGATCCCAGTACTTTGGAGGCTGAGTCAAGAGGATCACTGCCAGCCTGAGTTCCCAAGACCAGCCTGAACTATGTCTCAAAAAGATAAAAACAAAACCAAAAAACAACAAAAGATCACCCATGTTGAGGGAAGGATGCTAAGGTCTTCCTGGGAGAGGCATCTGCAAGGAGCTGTTAGAGGTAGTAGGGAAAAAGGAAAAAGTGTCCTGGACCCTTGTCATAAAATTACTTTTGCTTCAACAATTACAACTTTTTAAAAAGAAATGCAAGTACTTTAAATCTTGCCAGTATGTACTATCACAAGACTTAGTTTCCAAGTAGCTTGAGAAATTTAACACATTTTTTTTATTATTACAGAGATTTGCCACAGTATGGACAGAAGCAGTGGCAGTCCTACTTTGGAAGAACTTTTGATGTTTACACCAAGCTCTGGAAATTCCAGCAGCAGCATCGGTAAAGAAATTTTTTCAGTTAAAGAAGAGTGCAGGTCCATTTTATATTAATTGCAGCTTTGACCTTTAACTTCTTCATTGCTTTTTATCTTGGTACTTTAAAAATAGTATATTTTATCTTCATGACCTAAATGAAAACACTTGCTTGTTTAAGATTTTAAAATGTGGTGTTCTTATTTGAGTTTTAAAGATAGTGTTGAATCCAGAATGGTTCAGATGAACTCTAACATGGTGGAAGATTCATGGTTTCACTCTAAACCACATGAAAGCTATTTAAGGGGGGTTGTTGCTCATAATTTTCATAATCATAGCTAAAAGTAGTTTGATTTTATGTGTCAGCTTACTTTAAATAGACATTTAATGCTTTTCTAAATTTAGCTAAATGGGTATGTTGAAATACCTTAGGGAATTTATAAGCTTTGCTAATTGGATGGTATTTTATCCTGTTGGATTTGCACATTTGAGTATTTTTTATATTTATGGCTTCTTATTTCTAATTTCTTGTCTCCTATAAAAACAGGCAAGTCTTGGATAATCGGTATGGCCTGAAGCGGTGGCAAATAGGGGAAATTGCTTCCAAGATCGGGCAGCTGTATTACCATTATTAGTAAGTGAATTGCACATGGAAGGAATAAAGTGTTGCCCACATTATAACACAACATGCAGGAGTGTGCATAGTGTATTTACTTACTAGGAGGGATGACAGTGTTACAAATGAAATCTTTAACCAGATTGATGAAGACAGCATCATGAAGTGAACGTCGATAATCCATTGGGTCCGAATTAAAGGAGCTCGATCTTGGTTTTTGTTTTGTTTTCCTTTTGGCAATAATGGACATTGAACTCAGAGCTGTATACATGCTAGGCTTGAGCTCTACCACTGAGTTACACTTTCCCTGTGATCTTGGTTTTTGATAAATGATTATACTAAATGAATTTTTTATTCTTAGGGTTTCATTCAACTCTTGATAGTTTGCAGAGACCTATCATAGCTTGTATGTTTGAATGAGTAGTTTTCAGAAAGATACTTTTAAAAACTCCTCTATGTAGGATTTTGAACATTACAGAAAATGTAATAAAATTACATTTAATTTAAATAAATATAATTTAATTATATTTGAACATTACATAAAATACATGAAGATACTGTAGCTTATATCCTTAGAACAACAGCATTTGTATAAACCTACTCTTGAGTCAAGAAGAGGGCTCCTTTTATGAATCTAAATCTCATTCTCATAAGTGGCAGTAGATATAAAATTTAAAACACTTGGGCCATTTATGGAGTTTTTAAAGTTTTATTTGGGGCACCAGGAGTGTAGCTCAGTGAAATCGCACCTGCCAGGCAAGCACAGGGTCCCGAGTTGGATTCCCAGTATCAAAAAATAAAATAAAATTTTATTTTGTTGGGGGAAACAGTTAGACCACTTGTAATTTAAATGGCAAGAAAAGTACTTTATCTTCCAAAGTTTCACATGGCATTCAAAATGCCTGCCATAAGCCGGTGTGGTGGCACACGCCTGTAATCCAAGCACTTGGGAGGCTGAGGCAGGAGGATTATTGCAAGTTCGAGACCAGCCTGGGCTATGAAGTGAGCCCAAGGCCAGTCTGAACTACACAGCAAGACCCTATCTCAAAAAAGACCAAAAAAAACAAAACAAAACAAAAAAGCCTGCCATTAAATTCTTTTGGGTTGAAGAACATATTCCTAAACTGAGAGTAGTGGTACACACCTATAATCCCAGTGCTCAGGAGGCTGGGCAGGAGGATTGCTGTGAGTTAGAGGTCAGTCTGCTACATAGCAAGTTCAAGGCCAGCCTGAACTCCATGGTGAAACCCTGTGTCTAAATAAATAAATAAATAATGTGTTCTTAAACATCCCTTGTAAATTTAGACAGGGAACACAACTCATTAGCATTCCCTGAATAATAATAGAAGTTAGTCCTTTTGTGAGTTGTGTTAGCGGGAAAAGTAAACATGGGCCAAAATTCAAGTGGTCTGCGGACTGGGAGAAGGTCATGGAAGGCTCTGGCTCTGGGGGCAGAGTTAACCTGGCAAAATGCTGTCTGAAGCATCCCTTTGCTGAATGAGAACGTGTGCTTTGGTATCAAAAAAGCCTTGGGATCAGTGGCAAGGTATTACTATTGTTATCATTACTATCTTCATCATCATCGTTATGCATTTTAAGGGTGATATGAGTGTTGCTGTGGTTCAGATTTAGGACAGTCATTCCTATCTCTTGTCTAGGGCAATGGAGCAGTATAAAAGAAGTATTTATCATGCTGAGGTTTTGGTTTTGTTCATATTTATTATTTTTTCTCATAGCTTACGCACTTCTGAGACCAGCTATCTGAATGAGGCTTATTCCTTCTATTCTGCCATCAGACAGAGATCATATTATTCTCAAGTCAATAAAGAGGACAGGTATGTGTTTGCTTTAGTTCTATAAGGGAGAGAGTAAAAGGTTTAAAATCTATACTCTGTATGGAAACTGCAGAAAAGGGCACATTTGTTTGTAACTTCAAATAATTTTGTACTCTTTGTTGAGTGCCTGCCAGGTAAGAGGCCTTCTAAAGCATGCAGAGGTTTATGTTACCTGAAAGCAAGATATTGTAGATGGTATAACACATACCACAATGCAAGGTGTCATCATACCACAAAGGAGGTTGGGATTCTTTATTTAGAAAAGATGACAGTCTGTTCTTTGCTATGAAATGACTTAAGTGCATTGAAGCTAATAATCTTTGTTCTTTTTAGTCTGCATAATCTTAATCATATATTTTTACTTTATTTTTTTTTAAAGACAAAAGAATGGAGACATATGAACCAGAAAAGCCATAAACAATATAGAAAATACAAAGTTATACAGAATATAGTAAGGAATTAGAACTGGATGTTGTATTACATAGTCATCTTCACATTAGTTAACACAAAAACATTAAAGGAAATATCAAATTGTAGATAAGATAGTAGGGAATTTGCACTGGATGCTGTATAATATAAAGTTATCTTCACTTCTGCTAATACAAAAACGACTGAGGAAATACAGAATTATAGAGAACATAGAAGGGAATTAG
>PVLD010022080.1:0-30053 GCA_004027595.1 Dinomys branickii | reverse complement strand
ACCAAATTATAGATAAGATAGTAGGGAATTTGCACTGGATGCTGTATAATGTAAAGTTATCTTCATTTCTGCTAATACAAAAACGACTGAGGAAATACAGAATTATAGAGAACATAGAAGGGAATTAGCTCTGGATGCTGTCCTACATAATGTTACCTTCATCTTTGTTACTCAGGTTACACAGATGATGGCCCTTTTGCCCCCGACTGTCTTTTCCAGGGACTTTTATAGAGAAAAATCATGAGGTGAGGCGGGTCCAAGGTGGGGGAGATGGACAAAACTGGTCAGCCAATAAGATTACAGGTATAATTGTCCAGGTAAGACTGAGTGGACTGGGATCAAATGGGGAAGTGAGTCACATAGCAAGCGGGCCTGAATACAGATCAGGGGCTTTTTCTGTGGGGGTCGGGCTAGTGACTCTTCCTGGCTTTTTAGAAGGTGGTTGTTAATTATTTAGAATATCAATCCCTGATGTTTACACCTAGGGAAGTGAGTGGGTGCATTTGTATAGCACCCTTTGTCTTAAGGTCTGGCCCACAGGTCTGCTGGCTCCTTCAGCTCTGCTGGCTCCTTCGAGGGCCTGGCCCTGCCTGACTGCCTATGATATTCCTATCTAACTCAGCTGCCTATAACACTGGGAGGTCCCAGAGAGGCTGAAGTGGGTTGACACATTGAACTCTTCCAGAGCTTTGCTCTAGGCATCATTTCCATTGGTTTTTCCTGTATTGTATCCTTTGAAATAAGCTGGTAATAGCACTGTGAAGCACTTTCTTATCGAAAACCGTGTTAAATAACCCTAAGTTACAGCAGGCTGATTAGGCCAGCAATCTCCCAAGTGAGTAGACGGATGAAGGCATAAATAAGAAATGAGAAAATAGAATATGGTTTCAGGGCTTCCAGGAGGGACTAATTCTCTTTCAGTTTCTATATTCTCTGAATTAGCCCAAGACTTCTGGGTCGCCCATTTTTTATTAGGGTTACAAATAAGGGAGGGGAATACAGAAGAAAATGCAGGAATCTGGGAAGGAATCTTAGCAGGACTTGGGAATCCTTTCAAGGACTCCTCCAAATAATATTATGTTAATTTAGGAGAACTATGTTATCTCCAGGAAGGCCTTCATAGCAGGGCTGAGATGCCTGTAGCCATAGTCTCCTTGAAGTTAATAGGGGTAGGAGCCAGGCGTCTGCAGCTGTGGTCACCTTGTCCTTGAGGTCTCACAGGCCTCAACAGTGACCAATGAATCATAAAGGTTCATTTACTATGAATCAGCTGCCCATCTACAGACAACATGCCTAAGCCTAGGATAACTCCCAAGAAAATGAGAAAAGCCAATTGGTTAATATTAAATCCTGCTCAGAGCCACTTTGTAGTGGTCCCCAACACTTTCTTGAGTTTTGGAACTCATATGAGCAAATTATCAAAGCAGGGAGTGGATAATAGAAACCCCCAGATTTGTAGCTGACCAGGTAAGAGAATTGAAGACTGTCTTTCAGGACTGGGCCCTTCAGCTTATAAGATCTCATCTAACTCCAGGCAAACACATAGTTTATATCAAAGAATTGTTTGGTGTGGGGAAAACAGTTTCTCAAGGACCATACTGGTACTTACTGATAACGTTGCTAAGTTCATAACTATTTTTTCATATCAGTGATGACTCATTGGGCATGACTTACTAGTGAAAGTCATGTACCTTCTCTCCAAAGGAGCTGTTGGCTATTCTAATAAGAACTCAGCTGGCCCTGAATCAAGGCCAGCAGTTTTCCGAAGCTGTTGGTTTCAGGCAGGAGCCTAAAGTGGTATCTTTCTATGGCCTGTTGGCCATTTCAGAACTTTAGAAATGTAATGGTCAATTCATTAGAAAGAAACAAATAACTAAATAAATTTTACTCCACCTGGACCCCATGGCATGCCAGGTGCTCCGCTCCGCCCCTGGAGCTCTACTTGTCCCCTGGGGCATGCCAGGTGCTTTGCCCCACCCCGGGGGCTCCACCTGGCCCCTGGGATGGCCCTGAATACTCACCTGAGCCTGTAGACACAGAGGTGTTGACAGAGCCTGGCGGTTCGCTGTGTAACCCCGCCTACCCAACCTGACACATGATGGCTGTGACGGCTTGCCAAAGGGTGCTTCTCCACCTCCTGCCATAGCAATTTGTGTACACCCACATAATATACAGCATATTCAGAAACAGCCAAGTCTCTTCACAAAGTAAGAGCATGAGGGAGTAAATAAACCAAAAGTGCAGTTATTACCAGTGGGAAGATCACTGACAGGGTGGTAGAACAACGGAGGGGAAGTGGAGAAACTTTATTAATTGAATGAACCATCATCTATATAACTGAGTAATAAAGACGAAGATAACATTAGGTAATACAATATCCAGTGGTAACCCCCTACTATTTTCTCTGTAATTTGGTATTTCCTTTATTGTTTTTGTGTTAACAAATGCAAAGACAACACTATGTAATACAGCATCCAGTGATGGTTCCCTGCTGTCTGCTCTGTAATTTGGTACTTCCTTTATTGATTTTGTTACAACAAATACGAAGATGACATTATGTTGTACACCATCCAGTGCCAATTCCCTACTATCTTCTCTATAACTTGGTATTTTCTGTATTGTTTCTGTGTTATTCTGGGTTCTTTTGTCTTAACAATAAAATTAGAAAAAGAGGAACTCAGAACTGTTTGTCGTCAGTGAGAAGGGACTAGAAATCCTGATTAGTGTCTCCAATTTGTATTTAAAGAAAATATCATCCAAAAATAAATGAAAATCATTCTTATCAACTCCACTGGTTCTTTCTTATGTTAACAGAGAAGTGCCTTGAGTTTGGGATCTTTAGGAATGTGCTTTAGGAGGTAAAATTAAAAAGAAACCAGGCAGTGGTGGCAGCCTTTGCAATTGCTTGGTCCAACTTCATTCTTGTATCTAGGAGGCCAATTAAAAAAAACGGTCTTATGTTCAAACTTTAAAGTACACATCATCATTTTTCTTTTAGTGATTTAATTATATTGAGCGTGGAAGTTATATTCACAATGAATAAAAATTCAAACACTACCAAATAGTATATTGGGGGGAAAAAAAGAAAATATCTAGATGCAGATAGGATTAATAGTTCTCTAGGGGACTTTACTATGCACCAAAATTGAAGGTCCCAGGACTCGAAGATCTCTAGTGTCCACTCCAGCCCTGATGCTCTATGATTCCATGGTATATGGAGAATGGACATGCAAAAGTGACAGAGGGACAGAGATACTATTCCTATGTGGGTGAAAAAGACAGTGCAGTAAAGAAAGCTTGCCAAATAGAACGCCCAGCTCCAGGAATGGGATGCCGTATGCAGAAATCTACCCAAGGGAGGACTCTCAAAGCTGAAAACATTTTAATTAACCAGAAGGTCTGGCTGAAGCTGCCACCTACAGAGTCCTCGTCTGCCCATAATCAGAACTACTTCTGAGATCACACTATGCTTTTCCATCTATAATACTGGTCTCCAGGGTAAGAGACACAGGGAATTTTTTGAACTAGAAAATTCCCTGGAGATTATATAGCCATTATTTTTATGGCTAATAGACACATTTCACTTTAAAGTTTATAAGGTGCTTTCACATGTATATTTTACTGGATTATAAATATCTTGTGAAGCAGTGAGTCAGCTGACATTACCTCTCTTTTGTAAGGCTCTGAGGCATTTGAAAAATTCCATAATGAATCAGAAGCATGACCTGGACTATAAAGCTTATTGACTCCCTCTAAGTACAGTTCCTCTCACAAGACAACAGAACTTCTGTGTTTAGGTAAAAGGAAACCAAGGAGAAAATTATCAAAGATTTTCAAGGTTCTACCACATTTTAAAACTTCTTTTACCCTTTCAGCAGCAAGTAACAAAAATCTTCATGAACACCTCCATAAAAGAATGTGGGAAAATACAATGAAAAGTTTGTTTCAGCCAGAACAGGTTGTGTTACATTGTGGTAATAAATAGTCCCCCCAAATCTCAGTGGCTATAATAACAAAGGATCACTTATGCTTTAGACTCCATGTCAGACCCAGACACTGCCAAGAAAGGACCCAAGAGAAAGCCTTCCAGGTCCTATCTGCCCTCAGGTCTAGGTCCACACAGGTGCCACTGATACCTCTGCATGCAAAACCACAGGGAAAATCAAAGGAGGATACAGATCGCACAGGTGGGGAGGAGAGAGCCACTCACCACCCGTCAGAGCAACTGTCTCCAGAGGAGGCTTAGTATCCTCCCTCTCCCTCCTCCCTCTCCTGTGGTGCCACTGGGGGCCCGAGGGGGTGTGGTGCGAGTTCCCTGGGGGGCAGAGCATCATGTTGTAGTTCTAGGTTAAAATTGGGATGATAGCTCCAAATTAATCTTTCCAGTCCCTAACAACAGTGACTTTATTTAGCACACAAGAAACTGAAACATGTCTGGCTCACTGGAACATTTTTTAAAACTTCAAAATGTTTTAACATAACTTAACTTTTTATAAAAATAAAAAACAAACAAAAGGAGACTCTTCTGAGGAGAAACAATTGTCTTTGAACAGGATTCACAGTATAAACATTTTGTGACACGAAACCTTGTGTTTTGCAGGTTTTTCCCACTTCTTTTGTTTTTCAGATAAATATGTATATCAATATTTTAAATTCATCTTTGCTTTTTTTAGAGGAGTTTGTCATCAGTTTATAACAGGACAATGTACATTTCCTTTTTAAAATCCAAAAATAGAAAAAAAGTATACTAAGTGACTCAATCACCACTTAGATCATTTTTGACATTATCAAAAAGTAGTTTTCTCTTGTGCTAAGCGAATGACACAGTGAGTTTAAATTATCCCTGCTAGCATTGCCTAGGCTCACGTTTAGGATGTAGAAAATCATGGAGGAGGTAAACAGAGGAAGAAAGACAGGCTAGATGCTTTTGGAGGAACTGAATATGTGACAATGGTAAAATACAAGCAGCATCAAAAAGTACCATGTGGATTTAATGGTAGAGTGACCGGGGAAGGAGTCTTGCAGTCTGGCTTGAAGACCCACAGGGACTGTCTGCCTTTTGGCTTAACCTCACTGATCATCTCTAAGGAGGACCAGGCGTGGGGTGGGCTGCAGAATGCAGAATTGATGGTGTAAATTGTTTCCTCACATGGTAAAGTCAGTGCCCAAGCTAAACAATAAAGGAATCTAAGGACCACAGGCCGTGATCTTAGTTTTGGATAAGTTCAGTGTATGAGTGTTTTCTGCTGAAATAACAAAACACCCCAGTCAGGGTACTTTAAAGAAAAAGTAAATAAAAAGAAAAGAACCTGACTAAACTTTTAAGCTCCGCAAGATCAAAGATATTAAGTAGTGCAACCTGATCACCACAAAATCTATATAAGTTTGGCCCAAATACTAAAGAACAGTTGTAGAAGAAGCATGAGTGTTCTTGGGCCTAAGGCAGCATCCTGCACATACCTGTTAATGGTAAATGTCCAAGAAAAAATAAAATGAAAATGTATACTTCTTTAAAAATGCAAGCACAAGGAAAACTGTACCAGGTATTGTTTTAGTTACTTTCCTTGTTGCTGAAACAAAATACACAGCAACCACAAGTAAGGGAGGAATGGTTTATTTAGCTCAAGTTTGCAGAAGGTTCAGTCCATAGGAAGATGGCTCTGAGGCAGGATGGCATGGCAGAGGACAAACAGTCCATGGCGTGGCGGGCAGAAGGCAGTGAAACACCAAGTAGCAGCGGCAAACCTGCCTTCCCTCTGCTAGAAAGCGCCCTTCCCAGTCCTCATCACGGCCCAGAAAATTTGCATTTGTAATCCCTTGAAAAGTTATGGGAATTCTAGTGAGTTAACTACAATCTGCCACTTCCAGTGCAACCCATGGTGAGAATAAAGATACTAAAGCATATTTGTACTTACGGGGAGGCAAGGAGTCCGAGGTCTAGCCATAATGATTGTCATCTGGAACAAAGGCCTCAATCCAAGACTGAATCCAGGTTTTATTCATTCATGAAGAAGGGAGTAACTTGAGGATGAGTGACTATGAGAACCATGGGAAATAGGTGAGTGCCATGAGGAGGTCATATACAGAGAAAGATACGCAGAGAGAGTAATCTGCATAATACAACTGAGATAGTATCTAATGTTTTGGGTTCCATGCTTCGGCTCTGATGTGTAATGTTTGAAGCCTCAGGAAGTCACAGCCTCTATCCCAGGGCTCCATCCCAGCCAATAGCTTTGAGCATTGGCTCACACATCCCACCTCATCCTGGCTCACTCGAGGGAGCAATAGGAGGTGGGGGGCTCTGGGGAAACATGCCTGCCATCTCCAAAAATTACCAGCAGCACCTTGGCTAGACTGATATGTGTTGCTTAAAGCCAATTGAAGGGATAAGGAAAGGGTCCTAGCCAGCTTTGTACATATTAATACATGGGGCCGGGGATATACATTAGCAGCACAAATGCCTGCCTGGTAAGCTCAAGGTCCTGAGTTCAATTCCCGGTACCAGAAAAATAGACAAATAAATAAAACATATCAGTACATGGAAATAGGGTCAGGCTCAGCCAAAATGGAGGCAAGCGCTCCTCTTTCAAGAAGAGTCATCCAGGTCGTCCTCCACACTCTGCCTATATATTCCATCCAGGACTCAAATCTGATTAGTTCCACCCATTCCCAGGTTGGGGCTTCCATTATTCACACCCTTAACCCCAGAATGACACCCTTAATCCACATTCACATACCCTAATCCAGCCACCTTTGAAGCTCCCCGCATATGACTGCATGAGACTTGGAGGAGTAGATCTAAATATATGTAATAACATTCCACTTCTGGCCCCCAAAAGATTTATATGTGACCCTTTACACAAAAGGTATCTAATCCATCTCTGTAAATTGCCAAAAGTCCTAATAGGCTCAGCATTGCTGAAAAATCCAACACCAAAGTCTCCTCTGAGATTTAAAGTAAACTCTTAGCTGTAAGTCCCTTAACAAATGAGAAGAAACTTACCCACTTCCCACATTCAATGGTATGAGACAATCATTCCCATTCCAAAATGTACAAATAGAGGGACAGAAAATAATAGGAACAAAGCAAGACTAAAATCCAGCAGGGCAAACATTAAGTCCCATAGTTCCATGTCCAGAATCTGGGGCAATCTATGGTAAAATGTTATATGAAAAGGTGTCTTCTAGGCAGGGAAAAGATAGGCTTTATTTTTCTCTCAGTAAGTTTGCTGTTTGTGTACAGGAATGCTATTGATTTTTGAGTGTTAACTTAGTATCTTGCTGCGCTATTGAATTTTGTTATTAAATCTACAAGTCTTTTGGAGCTTTGGGGCTCTTTTATGTAGAGTATTATGTAATCTGCAAATAATGATAATTTAATTTATTGCTTTCCCACCCTTATTCCTTTTATTTCATTCTCTTGTTTAATTGCCCTGGCTAATGTTTCCAGAAGTATATTAAATAAAAAGGATGATTTTAGAGTGAAAGCTTTCAGGTTTTGACCATTTAGTATGATGTTGGCTGTTGGTTTTTCATAGATGGCTTTTACCAGATTGAGATAAAACCATCTATTTCAATTTTCTGTAGGGCTTTTTAAAAATCATAAATCGATGTTGGACTTTGTCAGACGCTCTTTCTGCATCTATTAATACAGTCATGTGAGTTTTTTGTCCTGGCTCTGTTAATATGGTATATTGCATTTACTGATCTACATATGTTACATGCATTCCTGGGATGAATCCTACTTCTTATTGTGGATTTTTGCACCTATGTTTATTAGAGAGATTGGCCTATAGTGCTCTGTTTTAGTTAGGTCCTTCTTTCATTTTGATATTGGGGTAATACTTGCTTCCAGGGAGGATTTTGGAAGTACTGCTTCCTTTTCAATTCCATTAAAGAATTCAGCATTAGTGGCATTAGTTCTCTAAATTCTTGTAGGATTCAACAGTGAATCCATCAGGATGTTGGCTTTTCTTTGTTGGTAAGTTTTAATTACGTTTTCAATTTCATTGACTGATATCAAATTATTTAGAATTTTTATATTTTATTTGTTCAGTTTTGGCAATCCACATGTGTCTAGGTATCTGTCCATTTTTGTGTGCGTTTTTGATCTTATAAGAGTATCATTTCTTGAAGTAGGTATTATCTTCTGGATTTCTGCAAAATCTGTTGTAATTTCCCACTTTTCCCTCCTAATTGCTTGAATATGAGTCTTTCCCCTTTGTGATGTGGGTAAGTGTTTATCAGTTTTATTCTTTGAAAGAACCAGCTCTGTGATTCATTGATTCTTTGTATTATTTTCTTAGTGTCAGTTACACTGCTTTCTGCCCTTATCTTTATAATTTCTTCTTTGAATAAGCTTTGGGTTTGTTCTTTTTCTAGAAGTTTGAAGTTCAGCATTAGGTTGTTTATTTGATTTTGTTCTGTTTTCCTCATGTGAGAATTCACTATAAATTTCACTCATAGGACTGCTTTCATTGCATCCCATAAGTTCTGTTATGTTGTTTCAGCATTATTGTTTAATTGTAGATACTGTTTAATTTCTTTAATTCCCTGTGTGACCTACTTGTTGTTCAGGAGGATGTGGTTTAATTTCCTGGTGTTTACATAGCTTTGGTAGTTTCTTTTGCTACTGGATTCCAATTTCATTGCACTGTGGTCAGATAATATGCATGAGATAACCCGTCATAACAGCATCCAAAAAAATGAAATACTTAGGAATCAACCCAACAAAAGAAGTAAAAGATCTATGCATTGAAATTACAATACTCTAAAAAAGAAGATTGAAGAGGATATCAGAAAATGGAAAGATATTCCTTTCTCATAGATATCAAGGACCAACATAATGAAAATGGCCATACTTCCCAAATTTTTATAAAGATTTAATGAAATCCCAATCAAAATACCATTAGCATACCCCGAAGAACTAGAGAAAACTTTCCTAAAATTCATCTGGAACC
The DNA here is from genome assembly GCA_004027595.1 of Dinomys branickii. NCBI lineage: Eukaryota > Metazoa > Chordata > Mammalia > Rodentia > Dinomyidae > Dinomys > Dinomys branickii. The sequence continues at coordinate 21,093 of PVLD010022080.1, read as the reverse complement.
AGAAGAGACCTGTAATAGCAAAAGTAATTCTAGGCAACAAAGGTAAGTCAGGGGCATCACAATCCCTGACTTGAAATTTTATATTACAAAGCTACTGTGATAAAATCAGCATGGTACTGGCAAAAAATAGATTTGAGAATCAGTGGAACAGAGTAGAAGATGCAGGCACAACTCTAAACATACACAGTCACCTTATCCTTGACAAATGGGCCAAACACATTCACTGGAAGAAAGGTAGTCTCTTAAACAAACAGTGATAGAAAAACTGGGTTTCCATATGCCAAAGACCAAACCTAGACCCACGTCTATCACCATGCACTAAAGTAAAATCAAAATGGATCAAAGATCTAAATATTAAAACACTAAATCTACTAGGAGGGAAAATAAGTAGAAATCTTGAATATGCAGGTATAAGCACAGACTTCATGAACAAAATCCAGATCACACAGGAAATACTACAAAGAATCAACAACTGGGATCTCATCTTATTAAAAAGCTTTTGCACAAAAAGAAATAATCAACAGAGTGATAAAACAACCCACAAAGTGTGAAAATATTTTAAGCAGTTGCCACTCAGACAAAGGAGTTATATCTGGAGCATATAAAGAATTGAAAAACAAATCAGACCCCCAAATTGAAAGACACAATCCAAGAATGATCATCTGAGATGACTATGCACTTCTCAGATGAGGGAATACAAATGACAAATAAATATATGAAAAAAAATGTTCAACATCATTGGTCATTTGATAGATGTAAATTAAAACAATGCTGAGATTTCATTTCACTCCAGAACGAATGGCTATCATGAAGAAATCAATCAATAACAAATTCTAGAGGGGCTGTGGGGGAAAAGGAACTCTTCTTTGCTTTTGATGGGAATGTAGACTGGTACAACCACTGGGGAAATCAGTATGGATATTCCTTAAAAAACTAGGATTAAAGGTCCCATTTGACCCCGCAATTCCCCTTCTAGATATTTTCCCAGAAGAATTAAAACATCATACCACAGCAATATATGTGCGCATATGTTTATAGCAGCATAATTTGTAATAGCTAAATCTTCAAAACAAACCAAATGCCCATCAGGCAAGGAATGGGTGAAAAAGATGGTCTTTAAGGTTAAACTTGAGACATTTATAGGTAAACTGATGCAACTTGACACCATACTCATAAGTCAAATAAATCAAACTCACATGTGTAAACATCACATTTTCTCCCTGGTGTGACAAACTGAAAGAGTAAATAGGAACCAAAATGTACCATAAATATTGTGAAATGGGAAGAAATTGTTCAAAAGGGAAAGAAGAACTAGGGCGGGAGAAAAGGGAAAGGAAGGGAAGAAAAAGGAAAATCATACTACTAGTTTCTCTTAGTTCACTCAAAAGAAAGGTTTGTGCTAATATGCTTTGGAGAATTTTTTACTTCCATATCTTATACTCTGAGTAACTACTTTGATGATAATAATATGAAGTGTATTAACTATTGTTATTCTCCTATTATTTTGTTATGAAATTTTGTTTTATTTTTTCCATAAAATAAAAAAGATAGGCTTTATTAAAAATAAATAAGGAATCTTACTGATAGCAGCTTCCACCTCTACAGGCAGTCTTTATAGTTAGAGCAATTAGAAAAACGAAAGAGAGGGCAAGTACACCCAGGTAACACAACTGCTGTATGAATTTAACAGAAAGAGCTACCAAAGCAAGGAGGAAGCCAGAAACATAAATGAACAGGGAAACCCCCTCCCTCATCTACCTGATAAAATGCAAAGGATATAAAGGCAGCCCCCTAAGGACTCTCATTTCATATGTGAAAGACACACCTTACACAATATATTCTCACTTCAACATCACTATATATATTATTGCACCAGATACACATGTAATGATTTACTTAATTGCTAGTTCTAAGCTACCTTTATATAAGGCTCCCCCAATACTTACCCATCACAGAATAATGGGGAAAAATCAAATGGCAAGAAAGAATGTACATAGAGGTGCCCAGGATAGGGCCAAAGACAGCCAGAGAGCAAATCAGATGGCAACAACTTCCAGGTGCTACAAGGGGGATGGGAAGAACCACTAGTCCTACATAAAAGAAGCCAGGCACAGAGCTCAGGGTATTTACTTCTGATGCCCCTACTCTTGCAGAATAGCTGTCCATAGTCTCTTTTTCTGTTCTTTTCCAAATAAATCATCTTCCTTTTTTAAAAAACTCTGCCTCTTTAATTCATTACTGTTGCTGAATTTGTGATGCCAGTGGCTGCATATTCTAGATGAGTAGGGGTGAGCACATTCACCACAACAATGTGAACCCTAAAGGTCTTGTGTGGTTCTGCCCTATAGCCCCATTGTTGGTTATAGCTCCCCTGGCTGCTCTCTTGGCCCTGCTTTGCTCACTCCTTGCAGTTCTCCTCAGATGACCCATGTTCTTGGTTTCTCCAAACTTCTGTTGTCACCACTAAACTTTAGCTTTACACTCACAGCTTTATGCACTGCCCTGTTGGAGCACACTGCCTGGCCTCCCAGGCCTTCTCTTGAAATGTGCGTGGAATCCTTCCTGATCCCACCACTCTTACACTCTGCATGCACCTAAAACCAGCACCATAGTGATGACACCAAAGTCTGTCACCAGCAGGAACAGTTGCCAGGCTACCTTCCCTCCCCTCTTGGCTACGGGGCTTGAGTACCTGGGTTTCTGAATGCTGTGAGCTCAATCCCAAGGAGCAAATTCCCTAGGCTGCCTACATTGTGGAATGTGGTGCTGTGGGGCTCTCTTCTTAATGCAGTCTTTCACCTTGCAATTTTGAGGCTGTGAAGGGTGGAGTCCTGCTGGTTCTTGTGATATCCTTAGGCCATCTTTTCTATTGTCCTGTTCCTTTTTAGCAACCAACTTCTTCACTGCTTTGTCTATGCAGGTAATACATTTACTTGAGTTTCCTTTCTGGCCAAACTCACAACTTCTTAAATTATTCTGCTGGGCCCTTTTTGCTTAATTTTCAATATAGATCTGGCTAAAAGCATCCCCCCAACAATAACCACGCCACTGCTTCAATATTAGAGTGCTTTGAAATTTCTTCCACCAGATTAGTTAGTCTGGTGCTCTTAATTTCAGTCTCTTGCAAAGTCTCTGTACATGAGCAAAATGCAGACAAATTTTCTGCCAAACCATATGCACATGGTGTGGAGTCCAATAGCCAAAGCAGTCTTAGTTCTTAACAGAAACTTCCTGAGCCTAATCTTTACTGGCTGCATTTCTATCAGCATTCCACTCTCTGAGCTCTGACCAGAATCTCTCATCAAATTCAGACAAAACAATTCCAGGGATACTTTGTCAGCTAGCACCTCCAAACTTTGCCAAATCCTTCCTGCAAGCTAGTCCCAAAGGCTCTTGAACCACATGATCAGACATAGTCACAGCAATGACCCCAATTCTCTGGTGCCAAAATCTTAGTTCCTTTTCTTGCTATGGAGACAAAATACCAGACATCAAAGTTAAGCATTAAAGGTTTATTTAGCTCACATTGTAAAGATTTCAGCCCATAGGCAGCTGGCTCCAAGGCAGGGTAGCATGGAGGAAGGGCATCACAGAGAAGAAACAGTTAATAGAATGGCAGGCAGAGGCAGCAAAGCCCTAAACAGCAGCATCACCAAACCCGGCTTTTCTTTCTCCCTTTTTATTGCATCCAGGCTGTTAGCCTATTGGTTGGTTCCACCCATATCCATGGTGGGGCTTCTATTAACAATATCTTTAATCCCAGTATAATTCTAAATTCACATTCACACAGCATAATCCAGCCAACTTCAAAACTTCCTACCTATGACTGCAAGGCTTGGGAGGGGGATTACATTTAGGTACAAGCTATAACAGGAGTAGTAAAACCTAGCAGCATGGATTACTATTTAGAAAGTCAGATTAAGGCAAGTGTGTGATAGGATTTGAGGTACTAGGAAGCATATGTATCTACAATAAGTAGCACACGCAGTGAGTGTGAGAGATGTTTGTGACCATCCAGGAGCCTGTGCAGGCTCTGCTCTGGGATCTGTCCTGCACCCTGTGTTCAACGTTGCGGTCTGCTGACCCGAGATCTTGGTTAAATGGCAAAGTGAGTGGCAGTGTGGGGAGAGAACAGCACGTACATGGTGTGCCCATGCTGACAGATGGTCAGATGTGTGCTAATCGGCCTGTAGGCTGCAGCTGGCTTTTCTAATGAGCCAACTTCATGGAGTTTGGACTGGGATTTGGGGACACAGAGGTAACTGCTTGCAGGCACAGGTTGTGCCCCCTCATAGAGATGAGAACCTGCCACAAAACAGCAGGCTGTTGGTCCTGTTGTATCTGATGAAGAACAGGAAGGGGTGGTCAGCACAAAACAGGGGCACAGAATTTGCACAACACCCAGGAATCACTATCATGCCTGCCACTGCTGCAGCCTCCGTGCCTTCCTCATTGACCTCTGCCATACTCTTGTGCATGAACTTAGACACACACAGGCTGCTGTCAGCCAACATCCCAGACAGGTCAGCCTTGCCAGTGTGAAAGGCATCCACCACACCCAGACCCTGCAGCACAGAGCCCATATCGTAATCCTCTTGCAGTTTAAATCTTGGAAGGAAAACTTCCACTTTGGTACTCTTCATGTGTTCTGGACTGGTCCAGCTTTGGAATTTCTCAAAAGTGAGGGTTTTTTCCACCTGAAAGACCAGGATTAGACTTCACCATTTGGACCACAGTTCCCATCCACAGTGGTCCCTCCCAGGGGCAACCTGTTCTCCTGTGGCAGTCAGGTGGTGCCCACTGTCACACACTGTCCCTGAAGCTGCCTGGAAGCTTGTGAGGTCCTAGCTTGTCCTGCACCCAACCACTGCAATGCCACCTCACATGTGGCTTCCTGAGGTAGGAGATGGGGCTGTGCCTTTTCACCACCACTACTGAACAGGGTCTATGCCAGGTGGCTGTGCTTTGTGGGGATTTGGGTTTTCTGAGTTTTTTATGTTTGGCTTGGTTAGGTTTTCTGGATTAGTTTTGAAGGGATTAAACCATTGTTGGTAAGCAAGAAACAACTGGAAAATAAAGGGCTGTTGGTGTGAGCCCCCGGGAGGTGGTGTGTTGGATGTGGAACTCTGAGTGGCTTCTGGAGAAGTAGGGGCTGGGACAGAGGTACAGCCAAAGGTCCAACTGCACACAGAAACCCATCAGGTAACAAATACCTCCCTACTTGCCATTTGGGGAATGGCTGCCTCTGCCACCTGCAGGGAAGCATGGAACGCTCTACCTACCCTGGTCCTGCTCTCAACATGGGACTTCCATCTTCCCTATACCCTTGGGTCAAAGTGTAGGATTTTCTCATTCTCCATTTATGTTTTTATATTATAAAATATGCAGCTCATTAACAGCGATCAGAATAATAATGGACAATACCATACATCCAGGTTACTCTTTGCCAGGCAAAAGTTCATACCTGAGTTACACCCCATTTATAATAATAACCTAATAACCTCCCAGGCAGTTGGTGACTCTCAGAAAGACATCTGAACAGGGTAACAGGCTATACAGGGTTAAGTTCCTGTTGGAAAAGTTCATACTCACAATGCTCTAAAGTCAAGATAACACCACAGCTGAGGCAGCTGAGGACACAGGCTGCTGACACTCCCTATTCCAGAGCAGTAAAGCTGCCAACCTTAGTGATAAGACAGTTCTCTTAATTGACAAAATGTACTACATTTGTTCTAACTTGCCTGACTTTGGGCTTTCATACACTCCTCCTTCTGCATCTTCAAATCTGTGAAAACCCAATAAATATGAGTGGCCTGGAAAACTCTGGGTCTTTACTCCCAGAGAGTATTGACCTTCACAGATTCCCCCAAAACCATACCACTTGTCTCTTTTCATTTAAGCCAAACACTCATTACAGGAGATCGAGGGCTAGGCCAGCTCCCTGAGAGCTATCATAATTCCCCTCATGCTCCCAGTGAGAAGACCAAGGCTGAGACGGGTTATGTCGCTTGGCAAGGCCAGGCCATCAGGCAAAGTCCCATAGGATGGGAAAAGCCAGTAGAGGGGAACAATCTGACCCTAAATCCAAGTGCTCTGCAGCTGGTCTGTGCTCACCACCCATGGGAGAGGGAGATGCAGGAGGTGTGGAGGGCCCACACCACCCACTGGAAAGCCAGAGTGTGTGCCAGTTCTGTTCTTGCAGGAAAGGACACAGGGATGTCACCAGATGCTCTGGGAAGGATGGCCAACACACACACACAGGCCCCTGTCTCACCGTGCTGAGCTCCACGCCTTCGTCCGGGAGCACCAGGACGATGCTCAGCTCCTGGCCCTCGTAGGGCAGCTCCAGCACCTGGGCCTGCACTTCACTCACGTAGGCCAAAGGAAACGTGGCTTCCTGGAACATCATCTGCACCGGCCTCTGCTCCTTCTGATGGGGTGGGCAGAGGGGCACATGTGTCATACAAAGTCTCCAAGGAGCAAGAAAATTCTCCAGAGATGCTGTCCGAGCGCTCCAGCACCCATGACAGAGATGTTGTTTGTGCTTCAGGTAACCCCTGGGGAAACCTCACCAAGCACTTCCTGCCAGCCTGAAAAGCCATGGAGTGTGGGCAGAGGAAGGAGCAGCCTGGGGAGATGTCCTAGTTAGCAAAATAAAATGGGAAGCTCTGAATTTTCTAGGAGATATTGTTTGGCTCTGAGATGCTTCCAGAGGCCCATATGGAAAAATAAATGCATTTTTTATGTAAAGTGCACCTTAGCTTAACATGAAGGGGTAATATAACATGTGCAAATGTCCTGTTTGGTTCCTAATTATTTTTTGTGTTGTTTACTCTCTTTTAAAAGATGAGAGGATTTAACAAGCTATTTAAATTTCTGCTTCAGTTAAGTTGAAAATGTCAGGGCCACGGTCTTTCCCAGTCAGTTTTAATATTATAAAGTTATAAATACTGAATTAATAATTTGAGTTAAATAACAATTCAAATGAATACTCCTTTTAAAATTAAAATTATTTGATTAAAGACATGTATTTTTACATGTTTTGCTTGACCTTCCCTAGTACCCTATACATATAACACAATGTTTTAATGCCTTTTTTTATTGCTTCTACCTAGGCAACTTGGACTTAAAGGAAAATCTTCAGTTTCTAGACTGAGGTTGCAGCAGTAGATGCAGGAGAAATTATCAGGTAGAACAGCTGTTTATGCAAAACCTTACAAGTAGCAAATACTCCTCATTCCTATAATTTTTTCTACTGAGTTTAAAAATCATTTCAGAAATACATAGTTTCAAACAATTTTTAACTAATTATGCCCTGCCAAAGTTAAAATTTTTATTCCATTACTTTATGACACGATTTTTTTTGAGACAGGGTCTTGCTATGCAGTTCAGGCTGGCCTTGAGCTCACTTTGTAGCACAGGTGGTTCTTGAACTCCCAACAATCCTCCTGCCTCAGCCTTCCGACTGCTGGGATTACAGGTGTGCACCACCCTGCCCAGCCTGAAGTGATTTTTTCTAAAGCTTCTCCCTACCTGGTTTATTTTGAAAGGCATTGTCCTTGTGTGCAACTTCTGAAACTGTTTGTCCCACCTTCCTTTGAAGTAGACAGCATTAATGAGAACCAGCCTACAATCCTCATCAATTGAATTCTTTGCCAACAATTGTTCAATTTTGCCTTTGAGAAAAGCAGAGAGTACATTCAGTGGATCCTTGTAAACACATGATGGGCAAATTCTAGCACAGCATCCTGGCAGATTTAAACGACATGATTTTAATCTAGCTGAGTTAGGATCACTATGAATTACACAGTCAAAAACAACTCCAAGGAGTGGTGTTCATACACATGGACACTTGGGGAATGTTCGTCAAATGGAGGAGGTGGCAGGCTTCTGATTCACTCAATGAAAGCACATTATGGAAGGAAAGGACAAGTTGGAGGTCAAGCAAGCAGGACAGGCGAAATGTGCTGGGCAGGGACTGTGGTCCCTCAGGGGTTGAATGGAGTGTGTGGCCTAAGGCTCCGTGCTCATACTCAAAGCTAATATTGGGCATAATAATGTTGGACTGTAGGCCAGTGTGCGGGGCAGCCAAAAGTTAAAATTTCTCAGGGATGCAGAGGGAGGAAGTGGCTGACAGGCACAGGAGGGGCTTCTGGGACCCCAGGGAAGACAGATCACTGTTGAATGCCCAGACAGAGCTGCAGGCACCCCTGGGGAAGGTAAAGTGGGCGAGCTGGACTCGCGCCTCTTATCCTAGATATCTAAGGCTACATTCTCACGACCTAAGAGCACTCTTGTCAAGTGCTGCTTCAAGAGGGCATAAGTGGTAAAGAGTCCAGAAAGAATGGGGGAAATGATGGCTGAGTCTTCAAGGAAAACTATGTCCCATTTACTACTGTCTCGTTTGTTAGCAGAAACAGGAATGCTTGTAGTAGGGTGCAGGTGTGTGACTGGTTCATAGGACCAACTTCACTGATCTTGGGACCAGCATTGGAATATGTCACTATCTGAACTGGAAGTGAATGAGGACCAGGCCCAAACAGGGAGGAGAGGAGAAGGAGGAGAAGCAGGCAGATGGGAGCAGCAGAAGGAAGCGCTAATGCTGACCTTCAGTCTTTCTGGACACCCAAGCGTTGATGTGTTTCCTGGACCTCTCTGGAGCTTTGGTAAAGGACAGCTGCTCCAGCCTCACCTGGTAGAACTGCAGACAGGACTCCTGAAATGACTGTTGTCAGAGACACAAAGGGTGAGGCCATGGAGCTGCACAAAACATCAGCAAGCTGCCCAGCATTCTGAGTAACATCTGGTAATTTGACAGCTTGTACGTTGTACAGCTTGTACATGGCATACATGGCTCTTAGTAGACATCACACTGAGTCTACAAGATGTCGAGTACCAGATTCTAGGTGGAGATGTGCTGAGTCTGGAATAACTGGACATACATGAAAGAGCTCTAAGACTCTCACACGGGAAATCATGCAAGGCATCCTTAGAGCGCTGTCCTCATTTAGAAAGACAAGATTCCCTATCAGTTCCCCAAGTGCTCTGGGGTCCTGCCCCTGGGCTCTGTGGCACCAGGTGTTTTAAATCAACTTTCTTGTTCTTAGGACTCAACTCACGGAGAGGAATTGGCAGCTCTCTTCTCCAAACAGCCCGTTGGCTACGCTGAGGGAGAACGGAGCTCCAGGCCTGTGCACTTGGGTGAGAAGCGACTGGAAGCCCTGGTGAACGTCCTCCTCGGTGTTTAACGCCAGCGCCTGTGAAGGAGGTCAACATGCATTATTAGTATTATCCTCTTGTCTCACAAGGCTTTAACAAGCAAAAGTTTGCTCTGAAGTACTCCATAAAGTAATCCTTTGTGAGGAAGTTGTTGTTGTTGTTTTGGTTTGGGTAGTTATTTTTGTGAGTGAGGATGTAACTAGGTAGCCCAGGCTGGACTCAAACTCATGGTAACACTTCTGCTTCACCTCCTGAGTGCTGGGCTCTAAGGCGAGCAACACATCACCCTGCCAGGCCGCTTTACGTTTTCCTTGAGCAGCGCATCCTGCAGAAGAGGCCCAGTGCACAGATCGGAGGGGGCAGGACACAGGGTCAAAGCTGTGACTCTTCTGCCTGCTCTGGATTCAAGGGGAGAAAAGGGAAAATGAAAAGGTCCAGAGGGGCTGAGGACGGAGCTGTTATAAAGCCTGCACCCCCGATGGGCAGTAAGACACCAGACACAGAAGAGAACTGATCTGCACAATTTATTTAAAAAAGAAATAACTGGAGGAAAACACTAAAAATGCAAGGGCAGTGTGCAGAAATAGCACCACAAGGGGAGTCCTAGTGGGAGATAAGGGCACGCAAACATGACTAACAGGACTAAAATAGAGTTGTTGAAATTTTATCCTGCAGATACCATATATATATTAAGTGTTACTGTAATATTCAAAATATATATATTAGCTTATAAGAAGAGACTTAATTGGTTGTGAAATATAGAAATTATAGAGATTACAGCCAGGCAGGGTAGTGTACACCGATACACAGTTAACCCTGACGTCGTGGAAAACTCAGGCAGGGAGATCTGAAGTTTAAACCCAGTCTGTGCAGTTTAGAGGCTGAGAAGACATTGACTCAATATAAAAACTGACAGCATATAGCACAGTGTGAAGGATTTGTGCTTGTTTTGTACTACTCAATAAGAAATTATGCCAGTTTTGGTATCTGAAATCAATGTATTAAACTTGAAATTAATGAAAGTACAAATAAAACACCAAGAACATGGAAATGATGCTACTAAGTCATTATTAAAAAGACTTTTCTCAGACAGGCTTGGTAGTAGATACCTATAATCCCAGCACTCTGGAAGGCTGAGGCAGGAAGACTCAAAGTTCAAGCCCAATCTGACAATTTAGGAAGACCTTGTATCAAAACAAACCATTTATAAGAGGGCTGGGTGCACGGTTCTATGTGACAGCTCTAAGCTCAATTTCCAGTAGAGAAAAACAATTTCTCAGGAAATAACTCCTGCACATAACAATCCCAGTGCTATTTTATTCTGTATAAATCATGGTTTTAAGTAGACATGTGTACTTACCCTGACTCAAACACTACACAGTGTATGCAAAGATCAAAGCATCTGGCACCCCACTCATACATATAATTCTTAGGTTTTCATGTATCAGTTAAAAATATACGTAATTTTTTTTAAGGCCTAGAGAAAAGGGGATATGACTCTACCCATGACAGTGAAGAAAAAAGAAAAGTTACAGACAACTACTTCTTAAAATGAATGATCTTTGAAAGATTTTTCTCTAGTGTTCAACAACTTTATTTCTGATGACACCCGATCCAAAACAGGAAAAGATTAAGAACCGTCATTACTGAAAGGGTCCTCCAGGCAGTGCTGGTCACACTGAGACCAAAATGACAGCAGAGCATACCCTATACAGAACTCCACGTAGGGGCAACAGATGCAAGTGAGAGGCCTTCTGGGTTTTTCTTAGGCATCTGTCTCCTGCCACCCTGTGATCCCCTAGACACAGGGACCAAGCCTATGATCTTTCAGATGAGCCCTGAACGCCTTACCAGCAGAGGCCAGTGAAGGATCTAGGGTGTATAGAGGAATCCAAGCCTCCTTTCTGGCCTGGCCCTGCCACATTCTGTTTTTCTGCTCACTGAGATAGCAAGGCACCAATGAATAATTACAACTGCAAAGTCTTGTGCTCCAAAAGGAGACACAGCTCAGTGACTTCTGTTTCAAATAATTGCAGCATCCTTCTCTTTTCTATACCCTTTTGTGTTGCTGGGGATCAAACACACAGTCCTTACCATAGTACCACCCCAGCCTCAGCTCATTTTCTAAACAAAGTACCAGGCAAAATTTTGTGTATTTTCTGGGTTATTATTTGGGGGAAGATCCCCTATTTCTCCACAACCACAGCATAAAACAAAAACCTCTTGTCATGGAACGAGATGGAGAAAAGCCAGCCTACCTGGACGATCTGGGCTACCGTGCTGCCCTTGGCCCCCAGCAGGACCATGGCCAAGGCCGAGGAGATGCTCAAGGGAGAGAAGAAGACATTGCACGCAGGGTCGTCCTGCCCAAGAAGCTTTAAAAGGCGGATGGCAAAGGCGCCATTGGCTTCCGACAGCGTGTTCATGATGCAGTCTAGAGGGAAAGACCAAAGGGCCATGTCATGACACTCACCCAAATGTCCACTGTGGGGTCTTCTGGGCACAAGGAAAGTGTGCTTGGTTTTCATCACAAAGCTTCCAAATATTTTAAGCTGAGTTCAATAAAGTCCATTCAGTGCCACTCTGTTTCCAAAAATATGCCCAGATTGTTAGGGAATTAGCCAACTGTGATAGTGGCAGAGGCCCAGAGCAGCCTGCGAGCCTCAGGGAGACCACAGAACACTCTCAACTGCACAAGGATACAGATGTGCGGGCACAAACTCACACACAGGGTATGGCTGGGCCAGGTGAACTCTGCTCCTTTCCCTAAGGACCACCTCCTCCCTTCCAAAGAGCAGCACAGAGTCAAGGATATGGAGGAAGAGGAGGAGGAGGGGGAAGCGGGGGAGAGGGGGCGCAGAGAGGGAGACCCAGAGTGATGAGCAGGGAGGACCTCTAGCCTGGCCTCAGCATCCCTCCCTGTGCTCATTCTGGCTTCTATTTGAGGAGAACCCTTGAGCGGTTCTCAGCTGTGAGCAGGCCAGGCATGCACAAAGGTAAGAGCTGCTGCCTGAGGCAGGCTGAGGTCAAACCTGCTGTGAGGCCAGAGCCTTCTGCTGTAGGGACAGCTCAGGGCCCAGCGAGCTGAGGGCGCCAGGCTGCTGTCTCTGCTGCCCTGCAGCCTGTGTCCCTGAGGGTGGGCAGCTGGCATCCAGCTCAGAGATCCTCCCCATCCTGCCTGCTCCAGAAATCATGTGACCGAAACCCTGCGCTTGGGGAGCCCTGTTGCTTCTCCTGTGTTTGCTTTCACTCTCCCTAAGGAACTGAGGTTCCCTTAGAAACTAGGGGCACTCCCCTCCCTGGTCCCAGCTCTCCTGGGGGACCGCCCCGACCCTTCCCATCAGCCCTTGTCCCCCATCCATTCCCAAGGCCTCACCTCTATCTCTCCCCCAGTCTCTGAACCTCACAATGAGACCAAGGGTCTCATAAACCACCCAAGCTCCTCTGCATACCACTGCTGTCCCTGCTACTATGGTCCCTGTGTCCCCTGCCTGTCCTCACCACCATGCAAATCGGCGCAACTCCCTGCACACCATTCCTCTACCTCATTACTAACCTTGCTCGTCCCTCTTCTTGCTGCCCCCTCCGCCCTTCCTGGTCCCATCGCAGTGGCCTCTGAGCCCAGGGAAGTTCCATCCACTTTGAAGGTCCCTGCACCCTGGCTGCGGCGCTCCCACCTCATCCGCATCTCAGAGCAGCCCAGGCCCCCTCCCTCCCTCCTTCCGGTCCGAAGCCGCCCTCCCTGCTGCGCTGCAGCCTCTCTGAGGAACTGCGCCCCGCCTGCAGGATGTAGGAACAGGAAAGGGGAAGGGGCTCAGGAGAAAGAAGGCTTCTGTATCCTGGGGTTACGTGACATGAAAGACGGGATGCGGAGGGGCGCTGGGTGCTGAGGGAGACTGGGGTTGGACCTGGACCAACATGGGCAGGAGGAAGCAGGGCGGAGCTGTTGTAGGGCAGCCGGAGGAGGGCAGTGGCCAGGACAGCTCCAGGGAGCAAGGTCACCTGTGTCCCTCAGCTCCGGAGCTGCAGCTGCGGGAGCCATCTTGCCCTGCCCCATCTCTCTGTGTGCCAGGGCCTCTTTGTGCCTGGGTCTCTCCACAACTGCCTCTCTGTGCCTGCTCAGCCCACAGGCTGGAACCTGGTCTGTCTCCATCAACCTGACACAGCCCAGCCCTCACTTATCACCATGCACAGGCTCACTGGAGCCTGGACCCCACCTGATGGGTCTCAGGACTGCGTGCTGCTGCTCCAGGCTGGCAGGACCCTGGAACTTTTTTACCCCTGGCTGCATGAGTATTTCTGGCCGTACAGGTGGGGGCTGTCCAGTACTGTCCAGTTCTGTCCTCCTCTCCCCACCTGCTGCCGACAAGGACCCCCACACGGCAAAGGAGGTACTGATATCCTTGCTGCCACAGAGCACTGAAACCCTTGCTCTGGAAAGAACTAAATTGTGAAAGTGAAAGCAGATGAGGGGAAGCTGAAGAGCTAGAACCAGCTGGGTGGTGTGCTTGGTATCCCAGCACTGGGATAGGCTGAGGCAGGAGGATGGTGACTTGGAGCTTAGTGTGGGAAATGTAGGGAGAATTCTTCTCAAATTTCAAAAAAGGGACAGGGTGGGGCTGAGGGTGTAGGAAGGCCCTGGGTTCAATCCCTATGACAGCCCCTACCAAAAGCCAAACAACAAACAAAAACCAGAGCAGAGAAGACAACTAGGAACCCCAGGCTTTCCTGATTCCAGGAGCCAAAGGGAAATGAGAAGCTCAGACTTCATGGGGGAGTGCGGTCCCCTTTTGTTCAAAAGAGCCCTTGGGACAAATTCAAAGAGTTGTCCAGTGCAGCCTCCACACAGTTGGGCTGGTTCTCACCCAGGACACACACAGAGCCCACGTCCTAGCTCCTGGGAGCCCAGCCCTCCTCTAACCCAGGCCTGGACCTGAGCGTTGCTGTGCAGGTCCTGCTCTTCCAACCCGGGGCTGACACTGAAGGGAACCAGCTCAGGACAGTGCCTCTGCCCTTTGTCAGCAGGCGAGGTCCCAGAGGCACCCTGAGCCCACAGGGTCCCAGCCCTCAGTGACCCTGGCAGTCTCAGGCTGGAGGCCAGTGGAAGCCTTCGTGACAATGTCCAGAGGAATACAAGGCATAGGAGGATCTCTGGACAGCCGGGAGCTTTTCCCAAATCTTCTCTGTCCTGTGTGAAGTTTCTCCAGATGTCTGAGAGAAACTCCTGAGTCCTGTTTTGGGGTGAGGCCTGCTCTGTCTTCTGAAGGAACCCCCTTGGGTGCCAGCCCTGTCTGGGAACAACGCTGCCCCCCGAGAGGCAGGGATCCTTAAATTTTTGACTCACTTAGCAAAAAAAAAAAACAAAAAAAAACTTCAGTAAAAGAGAACATACTCAGCATAATACTGCTAAGAGAAGAATCCTGAAATTCCAGAGTGTGGTCCCTGCAGGAAGAGAGGAAGGAAAAGATAAGAGTTTACATTAACTGACAGCCTCCAGCTAAGCCAGCGAAGGAAACAACAACTTTTCTGCCTCCTTTCAGCACACACTGAAGATGGACCACTGGGGCCACATCTCCTTCTGTGCTGGAAAAAAATAAAGAACAGCAAAACTTTTCTTCATGGAGCAGCTTAGACTGGGCTGACTTTGCCATGCTCTCCGCCGCACTCCTGTGGGAAAGGAATTTCTTCTGCCTTTCTCATGTCCTGCTCTCACCCCCTTGATTACACTGGTGGGTTTAGACCTGACTCCTAGACAGCAGACCGACTCTCAGGCTGGCTGCTTTGCAGCTGCAAACAGCTTCTGCTCAGGGCTGAACTTACTCATTTCTGATGCAGAGATTCCCACATTCCCACCCTGGCTGTGGGGCAATGATGTCTGATGCTGGAAGCACGGAGAGGCCTCCACACCAGCGGTACCAGGTGCCCTGCCTCATCTGTCTTCCACTGATGCCTTCTGAGGCCCAGGTAAGGTTTAAGGAAAGAGGACTCTATGGGCTCCCTCTTCTGTGGAACGTGCAAGGGCCACATCTAGAGATATTCTCCTGGCAGACAGAGCCTGAAGTGGGGTAAAGCAGCACATGGCAAGAGACAGAGAGCTCCACAGAGACCTAGTAAACCACTGTGATGCCAGATCCACTCTCAATAGTCATTAACCACGGGTTACCTGGGCCTTAGGGGGTCCCTTCCTGAGAGCAAAGCGCTAATCACCTCTGAAAGCCCCACCCAGCCTCCTTTCTTAATATCCTGCCCTGGAAATTACAATTCAGTATGAGTTTCAGAGGGTGAAAGTGTAAGGTACACTGGGAAAATTCTGAGTTCTGCTAACAAATGAGACAGCAGTGAGTGAGAGGTCTTCTTTCCTTAAATGATTCAGCAATTGGTTCCCCCACCTCTTCTTGGAGTCTTTGACTCTTAAAGCCCTCTTGAGACAGTTCTTTAGCAAGAAGGCCCTTCGCTCAGTGAAACGATACCACACGGTATCCAGGATTAGAAATATTACATCCAAAATAAGCAGGAGAAAATAAGTAATAGTGATCAGAGCAGAATCAATGATTTGAAAACAATACAGTGATTCAGTTGAAAACTTGAAAGCACTTCCTTGAGAAAAACTAAAGTGGTAATGCTCTAGTGAGTTGACGAGGAGGGGAATTACTAGTATTAGGAATAAAAAAGATGATGCCATAACAAAATTTATAGATAGTAAAATTAAGGCAAAGGCATCCTATGTACAACTTTATGCCAATATATGTAACAAATTAGGTAAAATGATCAAATATTTAAAAACCAAAGACTACCAAAGCTCACCCAAGAATACATATTAAAGAGTCCTGACTGTTAAAACACTAGATTTGCAGCTTAAATTCTCACAAGGACATTCTAGCTTCAAAGGACTTCACTGGTGAATCCTAGAAAAGATTAGGGAATGAAATAACGAAAATTCCTAAAATTTCATCTGAACCTGTTCTATGAGACCAGCATTACCATGGTATCCAAACAAGACAAAGAGATGACAAGGAAAGAAAACTAAAATCAATGTCCTTATAAACACAGGTGAAAAACTCTGGAGGAATAATAGTACATTGAATCCAATAATATATAAAATGGATAGCACTTCACTTCCAGTAATGTATAAAATGGATAGCATTTCAATAATTTATAAAATGCATCATTTCATCCCTTGAGTGGGATATATCCTAGTAATGCAAAAAATGTTTTACATTAGAAAATTAAGGAATGGAAGGCATTATATGAACAACCTGAAAGAAAATAGGGTTATCTTAGTGATGAGGAAACACCACAGAAGAAAACTGAATATCTGTTCCTGATTAAAAACTCTCAGCAAATTAAAATTAAAAGAGAACTCCTTAAACCCAGTAAAGACCATTTATGAAAACCTTGTTATACCATACATGCTAACGAAAAGTTCTTTGCTATAGTGTAGGTTCTATGGAGTGTAAGAAAGCCAGAAATAGGAAACTGGGTCCCTGAACAGAAAAGAAGACCTAATCACCTTTACCGAGTATGATTATTTGTAGGGAACTTAATATATAATCTACGAAAAAAGGCTACTAATGAGTAGATGTTAATGAATTTACAAGATTAAAACACAAAAATCAATTATATTTCTAATCTAAATTCACAGGGAAAAGCAAAGAACTAAAGCTTGCTGTTATGGTTTGTGTCTAGATATCCTCCCAAAGCCTCAAGCAGCCATGGGGCGGGCTTCTAGAGTTTTTGATTGGTTCGTGGTCCGGTGCTGGGAGCATGTGTGTGAGCGCTACACCTGCTGTGCGGTGGGCAGCCTGCACACAGCATAAGGGGGGGAAGGAGGCTGCTTTCCACACTCCTCCCTTTTTGCTTTCATTGCTTTTGCTGCTTTCTGCCGCCATGAACAGTTTGCCTCGGCCATGTGCTTCTCTGCCTTGGAGCCAGCTGATTACAGACTGAAACATCCACAAGCTGTGAGCTAAATAAAGCTTTCCTTCCTTACTTCTGGGTTTTGGGTATTTTGTTTCGGCAGTGAGAGAAAAGTAACCAAGACAGACGCCGTGTCTCCCATAGCCAGGATTCACAGGTCCAGGGATCAGGAAGTGGCCGTGAGGACGGAGCCACTCGCCACTGTACGGGTGAGGCACTAGCAGCACTTCTGCTTCCTGTTCCTGAGACCTTACTCTCTGCTGGTTTAGAAGTCTTAGTGACACAGAGGGAAAGGCTTGTGCCGGGAAGCACAACAATGATACCACTGAACTGGAAGCTAAGACTTACCCCTGGTCATTTTGGTCTCCCATGCCTCAGAAATATCACAGATAGAAATATCACAAATATCCTGCCCAAGACTGAGAGACAGAGGCCTGTCCTTTGTGATGATCCATGAGAAAGAAATGAACTTGTGTACTAGAAAAACACACTTGCAGGATACAAGAGACCTGTACTTTGTGTATCTGAAGGGACAAAAGGATTTACTACCACAATAAGCACACTTTAGAAATTGTTCTGCAAATGGAAGGTCAGGCCAATGTGAACACTGTAGCCTGGAACCAACAGTAAATTTCACCTGGAAACACTGGATTTTCCCAGGCGGTGGCTTTAAGAGGTCATCTGAGAGACAAGGCCTGCAGCTCTGAGACACCTTGTCAATATTTCAGTCTTTCATGTGGCAGGGAGGGCACATGGGGTCCTTTGTGAGAGTGCAGGTTTTATAGGCCAGGGTTGAGGCCCAGTCCAGAAAGAGGCTCAGAGGAGCCCGGCTCTGTCTGGCACAGGGGAGCATCTTCCTGAGCTGTGGCTTCTCAACTCCCAGCCAGTCCTTGACTTGGATTTTCCAGTTCCTTGGGCTCCAGACTGCAGGCCACGGCGACCCTCGGGCTGGGTCACCTCACATTTCCGGTTCCCCGGGGAAGAGTGGAGCCTGACACTGGACCCCAGGGTCAGATGCCTGCGCCTCGCTGTCAGAAGGGGACACATTGCCCCTGAGGAGACCAGCTGGGACCCCCGTGTGTGGTACCAGGTGGAGCGTCCCATGGGGCTTCTTTCCAGGTTCTTGGGTTCCCCAACAGTGAACCAGAGAAGACAGAGAGGGCTCCAAAGTGTGTGTTTACGGAAGACAGAAAAGAAGTATGGTCTGTAGGGCGAGAGCAGAACTGTGAAAAGGCTCACAGTGGCCTGGGCATAAGGGAAGGGGTGCTTTTCCCTTTATGTAAAGAAGGTTTTGGGGAAATGCTGTCAGACACACTTGGCATTGTGTCTTCTTAAACAAGGCTATGAGAAAGCGCCCCTGGTCTGCTGTTACCTGTGAGTGAAGGATAAGGAGCAGTATTTTGACTGGTTGTGTCTACACACAAATGCAGGGTAGAAAAGAGCATCTTCTGATTGGTGCAGTAACAGAGCCAGATTCAAAAGAAGGATTGAAATGGCATCTTCTGATTGGTCCAGAATAGCACTTTTCTGATTGGTTCTGTGAACAGTGATGATGAAGACTCCCCTGTATTGTGAGTGTCCCTCTCCCTGAAAATGTCCCTGTCTCTGCTGCCCTGTCTTATAAGAAGCCATCCTTGACCTTCAGTGGGCTTCTGTCCTTCACAATCAGCGAACAACTGACCATATTAGACAGCAATAGCCACTCCATAGTTCTCCCATCCCACTCCTCCCTGCAGATTTCTAGCAAGCTTTTCTGGCCATGAAAAGCCATGAGGTGAGGCACACATTATGTCTGTTAAGTAATCCCAGAAGAACACTGTGAACCACAACCTCTCCCTCAGGCATAGGTCCCAGTGGGTCCCCTACTTTGTTCCCCCAGGCCTCATCTCTCAGGGTGACATCTCCTCCTAGTAGTGCTAGAGGTAGACCACAGTTGCCTTTGGAGGATATTTCTGACCCATACCCCATCATCAACCTCCCTAACACCTGCTGGAGCCCCATGGGGCAGGACAGAGCCCTGAACACATCCTGCACTTGTTGAGCTGGCTTTGTCCATGCTAGGGGGAGGGAGAAGCAGGCGGGAGCCAAACTCTGGATCCTGGTCAGACCACCAAGAAGAAGATGGTGATGCTTAGGGTGAGAACATTGAGGTTTCTGGCAGGTGAGCAGCCAAGCCTGGGCACAGTGATTCCCAGGCCACTGCAGGGCTGGTTTCCAAAATGCAGAGGAAAAGGGGTGAATCCTACGCAAGCACTATGGAGAGAGTGATCTCTGGCAATAGTTGCCCACAGAATGCTCCCCCACCCTGGGATCAATCCTCAGCCTGGATGCCAGCAAAGATCCCAAATTCATGGAGTTTGGGGTCCAGACTGATTGGGCAGAAAAGCAGAACACACTACATGGAGAGGCTCAAGAGTGTTTCCAAAGGAAGCATTGTTTGAGCTGAAGTCTCACAGAGAAGCCAGGGTGCCTGTGAGGTCGGCGGGGAGGGGTGCACACAGCTTTCTGGGCTCTGAAGGAAAGAAGATGCAGCAGAGATGGGACATTGCTCCTCTTGTCCTGGAGAATTTGGAACTGCTGGTGCGATAAGAGGATGCCGCAAAAGGCTTCAAACTGGGTGGGTCAAGGCCAATCTGGAGGATGATGCCGACTCATGGTGGCAGCACACAGGCTGTGGAGGGGAGAAAGAGGTGGGATTCTAAGGCATGCAGGGAGCAGGATGAGGTGGGTCGGGGGCACCAGATGACTAAAGCTCCAGGAGTTTGGATTGTTCAACGTTAGAGGCAGGAAAGTATAGGGAGCCTTGCCCAGTCCTTGTCACAGCCCAGGAAGTTTGTATTTGTAATTGCAGGAAAAGTTACTGGAATTCTAGCGAGTTAATTCCAATCTACCACATCCAGTGCAAACCACGGCGAGAATAAAGACACTAAGGCATATTCGTAGTTATGGGGCGCCAAGGGGTCCTAAGTCCAACCACAATGATGGCCATCTGGAACAAAGGCCTCAACCCAAGGCCAAACCCAGGTTTTATTCATTCGAGAAGAAGGGAGTGGCTTGAGGATGAGTGAAAGTGGGAACCGTAGGAAGCAGATGAGTGGCACGAGCTGGGCTGGGTAGGAGACCTGAAGTCACCTCTGCTGCATACAGAGAGGAGGACATGCAGAAAGAGGAATCTGCATAACACAGTTGAGGTAGTGTCTAATGTCTTAGGGCCAGTGCTTCTGCTCTGATGTGTCATGTATGAAGCCCCCGGAAGTCGTAGCCTTTGTCCATGCAAGGCTCCATCCCAGCTGACAGCGTGGAGCATTGACTCACACAGTCTGCCTCACCCAAGCTCACTCGTGGGAACAACAGGGTCCAGGGAAACATGTCTGCCATCTCCTAAGACTACCACCAGCACCTTGGCTAGACCAATATGCACAGCTTAAAGGCAATTGCTGGGATAAGGAAAGGGTCCTAGCGAGCTCTGTACACATCAATACATGGCAATAGGGTCAGGCTCAGCCAAAATGGAGGCAATTGCTCCTCTTACAAGGAGAGCCCCACAGGTGATCCTCCACAGGGAAGGGGCTGGTCTAGGTTTCTGGGTGCCCAGGAGGACAGAGACTGAAATGTGTGCGAGAGACTGGGACCAGCAGCACAGTGAGGAGTTCAGTCCAGGCATAGAGCTGAGGTCACTCAGGAAGGGCGGGGAATAGCAGGGAAACGGGGATGCTCAGAGGGGAGGGAAAGGGGAAGAAGAGTAGCAGGGAAGGAAGGAAAGGAAGTGGTCACTCGGAGCCACCTACATGTGATGCTCCCTCGTGATCCCAGCTCTTAGGACCACATCCGCAAAGTCCCTCCACCCCCGAGGCTGCACAGGGATTGGGGCCTGGGCGTCCTGGGGGGGGCTTTCTGCTGACCTGCTGTGTGGGGCCTGGGCATCCTGGGGGGGGCTTTCTGCTGACCTGCTGTGTG